>JAIUZE010004877.1:0-10760 GCA_022085475.1 Heliosperma pusillum
TCAACGTCTAGGTTAGACGTTATGTATAGTGTTCAACGTCTACAGTGGACGTTGAACTAGTGGTTCAACGTTTTTTTGAAGTTTACTTGCGTATTTTCGTGTTTTCGTGTAATTTCTCGTGTTTTCGCACGGTTTAATTAAGCTTTAATGTAATTTCCGCTTGTAAACAGGGTTCATTTGAGGAATTTGTCGATAACGGGTTCGATTTCAACCCTTTATTTGTGACGGAAATAGTTTTTGAGACTCGTGACGAAGCGTTTGATTGGGCCCAAAAGATAGCGTTTGATAATGGGTTTGCATTGGTGAAAGCAATTAATGGAGCGAAAAACCGTAGCGAACCCGACTTGTTATCTTCATATTTGCGTTGTTCTAGGTACGGGAGGCCACCGGGAGAGTATGATCCCGATAATCCTAGGAAAAAATCCGGTTCACCTAAATGTGATTGCAAATTTCGTATTCGAGCCGTGCAAAACAAGTTTCGGGGTTTCGACAATAAACCCATAATACTTTGGAACATTGTGATCGCCGATGGTTATGGGAAGCACAACCACAAGTTGGTAAAGTACAAGGATGGACATAGGCATTTTGCGGGTTTAACTGAAGAAGAGAAAGAGTATGTGAAACAACAAGTCCGGGCCTCGATTCCCCCGATGGATATTAAAAACGGTCTTCATCAAAGAATCCCGGAAAAACCGCAACCCTCAAGCACCCAAATATATAGTGAGACAACCAAGCTTAGGCGTGAAATGAGAGGGAATCGAAATCCCGCTCAACAAATGTTGTCCTTAGCTGTAGAAGCGAAATATGTGCATTGGCATGAGAAGAATCCCGAGACATGTGAGCTTTCTCATGTTTTTATGTCTCATCCGGAAGCCGTGAAGCTGTTTCGTACCTATCCACATGTTGTGCTTATTGATTCGACGTACAAGACCAATGTGTACAAGATGACACTCGTTGAGCTTGTTGGTGTCACACAATGTGGATCTTCATTCTTGATTGCTTGTGTATTGATTCCTTCTGAGTCGGAAGATGGGTACAAATGGTTATTGAAGAAGTTGGGAATGCTTCTCGAGTTCACCGAAGCATCTATTTCAGCATTTGTCACTGATCGGGAGTTGGGTTTGATCGCGGCTCTACGGCCCGTCTATCCTCTTACACCTCACTTGTTGTGTCGTTGGCACTTGAATCGTGTTGTTGAGAGCAAAGCACAATCGTGGTCAAAGCATGAGTGGCGCACAAAGCATATCATGGGCAATGAAGAGCATGGTTGGAATGGAGTGATAAATGCTACTACCAAGGAAGAGTACGAGTTGCGTTGGGCCGCCTTTTGTAAAAATTGGAAGGTAGTGGCGACTTATGCGGCGAAAACATGGGGCCTGTACTCAACAGGGTTCGTATTATGCTACACGAACCGGTATTTCCATCTTGGAAACACGGCTACTTCCCGGGTGGAGTCCTGTCATTCTCTTTTGAAGGCTTGGTTGAAAAGTTCTAGCCTAACCCTTGATACTATGTGGTCCCGTATTCATTCTATGCTTGAAGGACAACACTCCAAAATAAGAAAAGAGCTCGAGGAGTCAAGAAGTAAACCTCGTCATACATCTCATTTGTTTTCTTTGTTGAAAGGAAAGGTTTCCTTAAAAGCCATCGGGATTATGGAAAATGAAACTAAGAGGGGAATTGAGTTAGGGATCGGGTTGGTAAATGGATGCGGTTGTGCTTTAAGAACTACTCATGGCTTACCTTGTGCTTGTCTTTTGGTTGGTTTGAAAAACAATGATGAGAGAGTTCACCTTGATCAAGTTCATTCATTTTGGAGGACATTGGAGTATGGCAATGATGACACAATGCCGAAAAACGATAATGATGCCTTTGAAGAGCTCGGCAATGAAATGAGGAGTAGTGATCCGGCAAGTAAGAGATCTTTTATTGAGAAGATGCGCACCTTTCTTCATCCGGAAGACGAGTACGTATTGCCACCCCCTGTTAGAGAAAACCCCAAGGGTCGACCAAGAGAATCTACTACTAGGAACAAGTCATTTTTTGAACATGTAAAGAGGAAGTTTGGGACACCCGGTTCAGATGGATCGACGACCACTCAACAAACAACAGTTGGTGATTTTGATGAGGTGAGGGTCGGTGCACCTTTGGAATTGGCTTACACTAGGGGTCCTTTATCAAGCTGGAATAAAAGATGGGGGGTCCCGGAGGAGTTGTGGTGTTTTTTTGATGGTTGGGTGGATGTAGGTGATGATGGTCATTGTGGTTTTCCAGTATTGTCTCATGCTGCCCGGGGTCGAGAAACTGACCATCTAGTGATGCGAGAATGGTGTGCTCGAGAGATTAGGGGTTTTGAGGTGTACAAGGATTATTTTGATGCGGCCTACGTCACAAATAATGGTTTTACTATGTTTGACAACACTTTGAGGCGCAGTGAATTTTCCAACAACACCGGTTGTGGTCAAGAACATTGGATGCATGACGTTGATCTGTATGTTTTCGCATCGTTGTTTAACTGGGCAATTTGTGTCATAGGTAAGGCCCCGTCTAGTCCGAGTACATGGCAATGTAGTACATTTTTGCCTTTAAGAAGTTGTCCTCAAAGTCTGGTCCCATATGGTGTTTTGTGGATTTTAAATCACCACCAACATTGGATGCGGTTGCATTGTAGTGGACCACCTCAAGAAGTTCCAATGCCTCCAATAGAGATGACTTGGGCGGGGTATAGAGAACAAAATGTTGCACACTATGAAGATTTGTACAAGACAAATTTCGAAAACTGTCACACATGTATGGGAACGACACCTAGAGTGCGTCGCACAAGAAGGGATAAGTCTTGATTGTTGTACTTGTGTAATTGATGGATATTTATGTATTATTTTTTCTTCTTTTATCTCAATTTATTTTTGATTAAATAAAATTGACAATACTCGAATAAAGGTCACATAAGTTAAAGTCTTAAAATTACATTACATAGAAGAAACGATTAAAATACCCATGCTGCAAACCAAATCATCATCACCACAATTTTTCATCAAACACATGCAGTCGGTTTTAGTAAGACTAATCAGTGGAGTAATCTGTGGATGACAACTCAACTGACGACTTTAATAAAGTTCTGAGCATAATGTGACTACTCAACTGACGACTTTAATAAAGTTCTGAGCATAATGTGACTACTCAACTTACGAATTTAATAAAGTTCTGAGCATGATGTGACAACTCAACTGACGACTTTAATAAAGTTCTGAGCAAAATGTGACTACTCAACTGACGAATTTAATAAAGTTCTGAGCATGATGTGACAACTCAACTGACGACTTTATTCATTAATTAAAAACTGATAAATATTACAACGATCAAGTGCAGAACAAACAATTAATCAGCGTTAAATACATTTCATTAACACTTAATCAGTTGAATATCCTTCGGATGAAGAACCATTAGGCCTATAAAACTCCTCCTTTATGTAAGTTACATACATTTCATAGGTTTTAAGACTCTGAAATGGCCCCACGAACATCCGGCCGTCCCCTTCACATAGAGAGTGTAAGGTCCTATATGGGACAACTGTTAAACACCTCTTGAACAGTTCAACTATCTCCAACCTCACTTTCTCCCACTCATTTCGCTTCAGGATGACATTTTATGGATTTAAAAATTAATCTGGTTAATAATGTCACAAACTTTATTGATTAGAAAAATTAGACAATAGATTATAAGTAATGATACCTTCAGTTACGTTCATAGGATGAATGGAAGGGTTGTTGAGACCGTAAATAGGTCCATGCATTAGTTGAAGCAATGATAGAGGAGGATTGCCACGACTTATGAAATTATTAAGTACATGATTATTCAACACAATCATTAGGCGGTCAAATAGTAAGGGAAACTCGTTAACTATCTCGTTAATTTTATTTTGATAATAATTCACTAGTTGTATGTGATGAGCGGTTCGTCGTCAAAACAAACATCAAAATTAACCCAATAAAAGTAGTATAAAGGGGTCGAATCCACGAGGATGGTGGGGTCAACTACTAGTTCGATTGAATCCTATTCTAGCCTAAAATATGACGGATTGGAAAGTTAACTAAAAACTAGGAAGAACAAGTAATCGCTAAATAATAAAGATGACAACAATTAATGGAAAGACTAAGGTGAAGGGTTCACCTTAGGGGGATTAATGGGTTAGTCGGGTAATTAGCAAATGGATAACAAATTCGGGTAAAATCGATTGCTAATGTCTCAACAATCGATAATCATCAACAAAGCCATCGCATTTGTCTCAAATCACCCATATAAACACTTAGTCTAATCGTCTCTACCACCGTCGCTTAAGAGAAAATCAAACCATGCTTGATAAAATGGCAACTTTCGTTCACACATTTCATCAAACACTTAGTGCGCATATGGATAATACCCAAATAATTACCACGAATCTACTAATTACCCAACTAATTAACCCACATAATCCTCCCTTAGGCTCCCCCTAAACCCTAGAAGGGAATCTACTCACTCATTCTAAGGGAGATCAAACAAGTAGAGGGAAGGAATAGTAAAATGAACATAATGCTAAAGAGATGAATAACTATAACAATCAAATG
Source organism: Heliosperma pusillum (assembly GCA_022085475.1). Taxonomy (NCBI): domain Eukaryota; kingdom Viridiplantae; phylum Streptophyta; class Magnoliopsida; order Caryophyllales; family Caryophyllaceae; genus Heliosperma; species Heliosperma pusillum. The sequence continues at coordinate 4,605 of JAIUZE010004877.1, forward strand.
ATAAACAATAAACTAGAAATGGAAATAAATAACATAAATAACAAAAAGATGAGAAATTTATACCAAACAAAACTTAGATTGATGAATAGGGGGAATGTCTTCACCCAAGTCTTCAATACAAACCCCAAAACTGAAATGAAAGACTAGATCTAACAACTTGAAATGAGAAACTAAGCTTGATTAGGGAGTGATTAGAAGAGTAATTAGGACTAATTTAGGTTACAAACTATCTAGGGTTTTGTGCTAAAAGGAATGTAAAAACTGCTTACAAAACATTAGGGGAAGGGTATATATAGGTCTCTCCAAAATTAAGAAAGAAATTAGAAGAGAAGGCGGATTTTGCGATGTTGCGTTCCTGGCCGGTCGACCGGCCGCCGGGCCTCTGACCGGCCTGGGGCACATCAGTGACTTCAGCCTCTTCGTCTTCAAAATCCTTCAAAATCTTCTAAGTATGGGAAAATGGGGGTCTGGGCCGGTCGACCGGCCGCCGGTCCCCCACCGGCCTGGAGCACTTTTTCATGGTTATGATCATTCTGATGTAGTGCAGGCCGGGTAGGCGACCAGCCGCCGGTCGACCGGCCTGCACTACCTGACCAATTCCTCCACTCTTTCTTTCTTCATTCTAAGTGGAGTAGTGGTCTGGGCCGGTGGGCCGGCCGCCGGTCTGGGGCCCGGCCTGGGCCACCTGATGACTCAATTCTTCACTTCTTCATCTCATCTTCGAATCCCGACTCATGCAAGGCCCTATTGCTCCGATTTCTTCATTTCCGCCTTAATTCCTACAAATTAAGACCGATATTCATAGCACGGGAAAACGGGAAGCAGAATGCAATCAAGTGCACGCAAATCCGCGTAAACGGACCAAAATGGGGACGAAAATGAGGGAAAAACGTGACTAATTAAATGCTTATCAAAATTCCCCACACTTAAGACTTACTCGTCCCCGAGTAAGTAAACAAAATTCGAGACCCATAAGTACCCTTATTCAACACTACACTAATACTAAGGCTACTACCTAAACTACTAATAATATCCGACGGTAGGCAATTAACGGGCCTCCTCCGTCCCGTCAACTCACAACGAGATACTCATGAGGTAGAGTACCTCCTTGCAAGGCAAGTAGGGGCTTGCTCAAAATCGCGACGCATCCAAATGAAAAACACGTAAGAACACGACAAAGATGCATCTAACAAAAGAAAAATCACATGCCTCATCCATGTGACGGAAATATCTAAAAGGAAAACCGTTTACATAATGCATGATCCTTGTAAGCCACTAATATCATAAAGCATGGAAAAATATTCGCCTCCTAGCGGTGCAAGTCTAATGAAAATTTCGAACCCCGTCTACTATTTGCTTGGCCAAAAGCGATAAAATGGAAGATGGAAATGAAATCCTCGTGACGTTATTAAGCACAATAGCATATGGAATTCACGTTTCTCAAATAAATGAGACACAAGGGTCGTCCCGTCTCACTATGCAACTTCAAAGGCAAATGATTCAAGAAGGATAAAAGGAAATTGAGATTTGAGTCCTAGTGCTTGCAAAACTTTTCATTTCACACTTAGCTTTCTTTTTCTTTTTCTTTCTTTTTGATTTGCATTTTGGTTTGCAATTTTTGGCATGAAAGCACACGGTTTCCGTCAAGGACATGCGGTCGGAACCAACAATAGGGGTATCCCCACCGTAGTGGCATCGAAAGGGGGCCTAGATATGGGTCCACTAGAATCCCTAGAAGTTCCGTTTTGCACTTCCTCGACGAAAACAAGAAAAGATGATAATTGACTCAATATTTTCAGCTTGTTTGATTTGTTTCCTTTTTTGAGCAAAAGTGGAAGAACAATGAATCATGGTTGGTTGCATAGCAAGAACGGTCACCTAAGAATCCTTTCTACTATCGGAATATTCACATCAATCGAGGTTGTCGAGGTGGAATAAGCGCAAACTCGTGACTCGGCATTAGTAGACGGTTTAAAACTCACTAAAAATGCACAACCCAGGGCGTCTAAAATTCCACGATTAAGATGAACACTTTATGAATAAAAAGTAGCAAAAAGAGACTATGCACATTCAACAAGTTTTCCAAAAAGACGATTATTAAAACATTTTTCTAAATGCAACTATATGCCATGATGCAATCTAGCATATATACAACTTAAATGCACATGCTCTAACCGACTATATGACACATAAGCTAATGCTAGCTCCTAACAGCACACAAGTGGCACACACGCCAATCAACAAAATTCACACCATCGTCATCAACACATCCCGTCCTCAAGTAAGAAGGAAAGGAGATAAGGGAGAAGAGAAATAGGAAAGATCTCACCAAAGCGTCTTCATTTTCCCTTTTCGTGCCTCTTATGATGTGGGGCGCACCTATGGATGGAGATAAAAAGAAACACACGGCAATATATACAAAATAAACTATATACAAACTAATCTAAACATATATTTTTTTGGAAAATTTTCAAATTTTTCGATTTTTAGGCATTTTTTCAATTTTTTTCAAAAATCAACGATATATACAAAAGAAATAAAATCCTCCCCACACTTAAGACTTACTCGTCCCCAAGTAAGTGACTCAAATATGAAAGGAGGGAAAAAAGAAAAGGAAAACAAAACAATTTTTTTGGGTTTTTCAAATTTTTTGGGAATTCCCTCCCCACACTTAGCATTTACATGGTGTGAGGGGTGAATTCAAAGCAAATAACATGTTTTTGGGGGTTTTAAATATTTTGAAAAATAAAAACTTGTTTTTGGGGTTTTTGATTTTTGAAGAAAATTCACAATAAGAACAATATATACAAGAGGGTTAGCTCTAAGTAAATGCATGAACTAAATAAAATTCCTAAAACTAAATGCAAAATGATATAATACAAGATGCATGCTCTAAGTAAATGCAAGCTAAACTATATGCTAATCTAGAGTCTCGCTGCGGTGGTAAGGTGCATAAATGCAAGCCCCTCATGGGTGTACCTCCCACAGGAAAGTCTAGTGTGCCATATCGGAGTCTCGTCGTGGCGGTAAAATGCATAAATGCACGCCCCTCATGGGGGTACCAACCACGGGAAAGTCTAAAAATGACACCAAACAAAATGCAACTACGCTATATGGATGCAAGGCTAACATCTGATGATATGTTACAAAATTAAATTCTAATGCAATCTTAAATGGATGCAGCTAAATGGATAACTAAATTAAGATATAGTACAACTATCTAAATGCATGCGAAAAGATAAATATGATGAAGATTTGGATTAAAAGGGATCATACTCATGGGTTTCCGGCCTCAAGAGTATCCGGTGAAATCAGAGGATGTAGTATCAAATTGGCCATGACTGGCCTCAGCAAAAGAAGCATCTACATCCCTGGCTCCCGAACCAGAGCCGCCACCCTCCACAATTTCGAACCGGGGACCTATCCTGTCAAACCACTCGGCATTCTGAGCCGCAATCTCTGGGTCCACCTCCTCCTCATCAACTACCGGCTGAGTAAAACCCGGCGCAGAAGAATAATAGTCTGGCTGAACATTGAAATCTCCGAACACCCTAGAACCCTGGTCATACCCGCCCTCTGGCCACATGAAATAGGACGGATGTGGGCGCAACTGGCTCCCTATACCCCTCCCTACACCAATTATCGTAAGAAGGGTATTGGCCAAGAGCCAAATCATAATACATCTTGTCCATCCTCTGCGACAAAAGAGCTCTATCCCGAGCTTCCTCCTCTCGCCACTTAGCTGCCGCCTCTCTTTCCCTAGCCGCTGCCTCTCTCTCCGTAGCTGCTGCCTCGGAGGCCAAAGTCATATCGGCCATGAACTGGATCAAGGAAGGATCCAAAGGTGGGTAACTGGTAGTGGTGGAAGTGGATGCGTCGGGTTGGGATGAATTGGGCCAATGACGCCACTGCTGCTGATGATAGAAGGGGTTCATATAAGGCAAGGTGGTGGAAGTGGGGCCCTGTTGTTCTCTCCTGTATGTAGTGATGGGGGCAGTAGGATCTCGCCTAAATGCGGTAACTGGAGCTAGTTGATCTTCCGGGGTTTCTTCAGGTGGTGGTGGAGGGTTCTCCTCCTCTAGGGGGAGAAGATAATGCGGGCTATCAGGAACCACTTTCATAGCCGCACTATTCGGGAGGGGAATAGAATTTACCCCTCGAATCCTCCAATATGTCTTCCCGTCCTCAATTCTCTTTACTACCCACTCAAGCTTCTTTGAAATGTAATCCTCCGTCAACAAGGAGCATCCCCCTAAACACCTCAAATTACGCTCATCTAGAGCATCTCTACATAGGACATGGGCAATCTTGGTGACAATTCCCACTAAATGGATTCCGGTCGGGCTAAATGGGTCATTGATAATTTTCTGAAAGTGGAGAGCGACATAGTGACCAATGTTGACTCCAAATCTAATCGGCTTTTGGAACAAGTAAGCCGCCAAAATCGAGAGTTCATCAGCCCGAAAATTATGACACTCCTCTCTCCCAAATAACGTCCAACCCATAAAACGGTGCCAAAACCTAATAGGGGCATTGTGGCAAGCATTTGCCGGCCTCTTAGACCCCTTCTCAAATTCAAAACCCGATATAGCAGTCCACACATCATTCACATTAAAGTTTTCGGGGACTTTGTACGACTTATGAAATTTGACCCCTAAAACCTTACAAAATTTCTCAAGGGGAATGCTAAAGGCGATATTCAAGAGGCGGAAAGATACCATTTTGACCATACCCGTATTTCTATCTTTCTCATGACTAAATGAACTTAAAAACTCCCAAGTAAGACGGGGGTAAGTACGGAAGTGCTGACCGTAGAGTTCCCCCATCCCCAAACCTTTGAAAAGCTCAAGAGTGACCGTATCAAGGCCGAGGTTTCGCATAGTATTCCGACAAATAAAACGGGAGTGGGGAAGGCTTCTGCGTTTTAAACATTGAAATTTACCTCTTGCGATTTCGCTGACGAAGACGATATCGGGAAAATCGTCATCCGGACCCATACCCGCCGTAACTTGCTGAAGTCTAGCTTCTAACTCCGCCTCAAGCCGAGCCCTTGTTCTTTTCCTTGGTGGTTGAGCCATGGTGAGTTTATTTTCGGAATAGTCAATTGAAAGTGGGAAAAATTAGGGAAAAGTTGGGTTTTTGAGGTGGGGGATGATTTTATTTGAGGTAGTGGGTTAATTTTTGGGTTTGAATGTTGGAGTGATGGAGTTTGTGGAGATTTTAATGAGTTTTTTGTGGAGTTTTTGTGGAGATTTGAAGGAAGAAGGAGAAAGAAGGAAAGAAGAATGAAGAAGAAAACAAGAAGAAAGAAAGAAATAAGGGGGGGCTCACGAGTGATTTCTAGCCTCGGGTGAGGTCTGGGCCGGTCCAGGCACCGGCCGCCGGTCGACCGGCCTGGACCCCAAGTCATTTTTTTGATTTTTTTGGTTTTTTTGGAATTTTGCGTGTTCAGGTAGTCTAGGCCGGTCGGCACCCCGGCTGCCGGTCGACCGGCCTGGACCTCAGCTCAAAATAATCAACCTTCAAAATTTCAGCGATAATGTGCTCTGGGCCGGTTGTCAGACCGGCCTAGAACACAGGCCAAAAAATTTCCAAAACTCGCCTTCAATTATAATGAGCTCCAGGCCGGTCGGCACACCGGCCGCCGGTCGCCCAGCCTGGAATACCTGTACTTCAATTCCCCGTCTTCAACATTCACCTTCTGGAGTGCTCTGGGCCGGTCGGCACCCCGGCTGCCGGTCGACCGGCCTGGAGCACTTGTCCTCTTCTTCAACTCGCCTTCAAAATCACAACATATTCCCAAAGAAACCCAAGTCACCCACAATATCTACCCAACCAACATAGTCCCAATGACACGGTTTTGATCCAAACCCGACTACAAGTGTTTCCAACCTACCTAAAACTTCTTCCAAAGACGAAATACCCGAGTACACAAAACCAAATCTTCACAAATACTCCTAATATGCATGCTATATACAAAAAATTGGTGGTTGTTGAGGGACTCCACCAAACCTATCAAATCACAAGAGTTTACAAACAAGACTCCTCCTCGGGAAGTGGATCCCCAAGGAAGAGTACTTCCACCGTTCCTTTTTCATCGCCATCAAAATATCTTTTCACTCGATGCCCATTGACCTTGAAATTACCACCTTCTTC
>JAIUZE010004879.1:0-19578 GCA_022085475.1 Heliosperma pusillum
ATTACTAATACGGATAGAGGAAGGTAAGAGGGGAAGAATGAGACGAACTTACGTGAATTTGAGCGAGTAACGAAGGTGTAGCGATGATTTAAAGCTTGATCAAATATGGAAACTTAGGTTTTGGCGGTTTGATGAGGAAGAAGGAGTAAGTGGAAAATGAGGGAAAAATAGGTTATGAGGGAGTATAAGTAAAGGGTGAGTCGGAAAGTCAACAAAAGTCAAAGACGGCTTAAAAGTCAAGAAAATTCAAAGACGACTTAAAATTCAAGAAAAGTCAAAGACGACTTAAAATTCCAGAAAAGTCAAAGACGACTCAAGAAGTCAAGAAAAGTCAAACTCGACTCAAAAGTCAAGAAAAGTCAAACTCGACTCAAAAGTCAAGAAAGTCAAACTCGACTCAAAAGTCAAGGAAAGTCAAACTCGCCTTAAAAGTCAAGGAAAGTCAAACTCGCCTTAAGACGGGATTTTCATGGAATCTCGCAGAAATTCCAAATACGAACTCGGAAATTCTAAATTCGACTCGAAACATAAAAATCTTAATTAAAACATAAAATTACTGAAAAGATTTCGTAAAATATTTCTACTAGAAAAATAGGGTACATTTCCGGGTGTTACAATCATTACTACAACTACTACCATAACCGGCCTCACATGGCTCAAAATGGTCCATTTTGATTTTTGATATTTGTCCCACAAATACTAATTAATCATATGCTTAATTATCTTGTATAATTAAGTGTTAATTTGATCATATAACAATTATATGACTCAAATATATACTTAACTTTTAAGTGATATTTTACCATTATATCAATATATAATGGGTCCTATAATGTCTAGTTAATTTATTTTACAACTCCTTGTAAATATAATTAACTAATTACCTCTACCTCAAAATATATGCATAACCTCAACTAATTTAATGAATTAACGATTAATCATTAAATTAAATCTTATTTAATCGTATTAAAATAAGACGTAAACTTTATTCAGTCAGTTATCGTATAATTGACTAATAAACTTAAGTGGAATGAGTTCGCAACTCAATTTCCAATAAATAACTCTCGTAACTAAACGTACATATCAAATATATGTAATGCTCTAATTAAACTTTATCTTATACAAATAATTAGTATTCTATTTGGGTCTCATCCTATAGGTGTGACCTAAAGGGATCAGTTGATTACCACCGTCATACGACAATAACGTCAAACTCTAGTCAGCCAAGCGTTACCGATTTACGTTAATCAACTGACGTGGAGTATCAAAATATACTAATCATGCCACGTATATTCCAAATGAGATTTATTATATAAATGCACTATTGTGGAGGACATTTACTCCAACACATTGAGCCCCAGCCGGTCCAGGCCATCGGCGGCCGGCCGACCAGCTGGGGGAGTCGACACCAAGAGAAAGAAGGAAGTAGGTGCAGCGAGCCCCAGCTGGTCCAGGCCACCGGCGGGCGGCGGGCGGCTTGGATCCCTAATCCGCAATTTCATTTCTTCTTCTTTTTTAACCTTCTAACCCCACCAACCTATAAATACCGCTCTCTTAATTCATTTCTACACACGACCCTAGAGAGAAGAACCCTAGTAATTAGTAAGAAATATTTCTCTAATTAGAAACCTAATCTCTTTTAATTAGTTACAATTACTCTTATTTCTATTTAGTTATTATTATATCTCGTCTTTTTCTTAGTTATTAGTGAAGATTTGGGTTGTAATTTGAAGACAAGAGGAAACTCTTTCTTTCATTATTAATTCAAGTTCTCATCTTTTATTACATGTTTGGTAATTTCTCATCTTTATTTTATTTACTTGTCATTTAATTGCTCTTTCTTATTTATTTCATTAGTTTACATGTTAAATATGTCTTCTCTTGTTTATTTCATATCAAAGTATCCATGTTTGATGCTTTCCTCCATTAATATGAGTGAGTAGTGTATTGCTAGGGTAGATGGGGGATTTATTGTAGGTTTATGGGTCGATTATGGTAATTGGACATAAAGATCAAGTCTTTTGGTAGTCTACTTGTTTTGTGCACACAAGGTGTTTGTTGAAATGCTTGAATGAATAATTTGAGTATTTTCCATGTTTAATTACTAGTTTGCGTGAGAGCTTGGACTTGTATTGTATTTGTGTGTGTGTGTGTTTTAGATGTTTAGGGGGAGGTTAGGTCGAGAACCCAATCGAACCTTAGGCTAGGGCTCGTCTCGCACCGAGAGGTGGAGGCTTGCCTATTTACCGTCGTGCACCGAGAGGTGGAGATATGTTTAGACTCACTATTAGACTAGTCTTAACCCCCACCATAAATGACCTATACTTACATTAATGAATCCATTCACCTTAGTTTCTTTTAATCTTTGTTTTAAATCGCATCTTTGCCTTCTTGTTAGTCTTGTTTAGCATTAGTCATCTTCAACTTACTTTTAGCTAGAATTAAAATGGAATTTGATTAAACCGACTTAGACCCATAATTACCGTCCCTTTGGATACGACCGTTGCAATACCCAACGATAACTCGTTCGCTTGCGAGGTTAATTAAAACATTACAACAATTGTTTATCCTTGTAATAGAATAGCTCTCAATGTTGCCCGTAAGGCAGTATAGGCTGTTCTTATACTGTTGTAAAAAAAAACCAACTTATTGTGGAAAATAGGAAACCGTTGGAATCTTTATGTCATGTCAACACATAAAGTGACATGAACTCTAAACACTAAAAAAAACACGGGATTTGTGATGGACGAATCTGTCATAAGTTCTACTTTATCTGTCACTAAATCAGATTTGTGACGGATAAATTGTAATATACCGAATAAAATAAATTTATGTAATACGAGGTATAAATTAAATGTGACAAGTTGTTAAATATGTCATATAAGTTTACTTAGTTATTCCAATTTTAACTTCTTCTACCTTACCATATATATAAATAGTGGCTTAAGTTAATAATAAGTATAAAAACTAAAAGAAGTAACTCTATTATATCTTATATCTTATACTTCCTCCAATTCTCTAAGATCTTCCACATTTCCTAAAACGGCAAATTCACAAAGATCTTCCACTTTCCTTATTTGTCTATCATTTGTGGTTATAATAACTTGTGACCCCACATTCTCTCTCTTACTTTCATTTACATCCACATATCACCATACCACTAAATATTTCTTCAAACCAATTGTGGAAGATCATAAGGAATAGGAGGGAGTATGTTATATAAAAAGAGAATAGGGGGTTGGGGTATTTTCAGTGTGCTTCGTTCTGCTCTTTGACCATGGCCATATTTACAGTCAAACCAAAAAAAAATTGCGGCTGTTTTTTATTAGTATTGAAGATTTTAATCCACCGTCAATGTCCTCTCTTCTCGCTTTACTCATCTTCCTCTCTCCTTCGTTGCCGTTACTTCATCTCCACCGAGATGTTGCTCAAGAACACAGTAAGTGCCATTTGATTCTCTTTGTTACATGTATATCCATATCCATATCCATATCCCTCGATTCTCTGATATATATGTGGATTCAAGTTTCTTGTACTGCCTATTGTTCTGTTATACTCCGTATATATTTAGTTCGTTCAACTTTACTCAAAGTTATTTGCAGAAAAGACTTCGCCCAAGAGAGGCGTCGCATTAGGCGAGTTTTCCGACTTGTGGATTTGTTAAATACCAGTTTATTTTCCAAATAAGGCCTATCATTTCTGGTGGGATTTTGATTTTTTGTACTGATTTTTTCGGAGAACATATTTGTTCTCCAAATTTGCTCACCAGTTGTTTGACAAATTGCCTCGGCTAGAATGCCAATGCTATTTCTTTCTTGTCGTGTCAGTTTTTGTTCCTACTTCACTTTTTTTATACTAATAACTACCGTGAATTAGGAGGTTAGTAGAAGTTATTGACTTTGTAATCCTTTGAGCTAATAGCATATTTTATAATGCCTGATTCACTATTGACAAACCGTTTATTGACGCATTAGTATGTAACTCAACTGCTAAGATGTACTTCTACATGGAAGGCTAGCATTTACAACTTGATTTGTGCTACTTTATACATAGTGTTTTATATGGTCCAATTTTTTCGACTTTCGAGATGCCTTTTTTAGACCGGAAATTACCATTAGAACATAAACAATGCCTATACATCTTAGCACAAGAGGGAATGGAAGCATCAGACATGGTAACATGTCAACAATTAAGGCAATTGTTTAGATTACACACAAAATTTAAGGCATACAAAGACACAAAGTTTAAAGATAATGGCCCAAATTCTTGAGTACGAAATGGTGTATTAGTTCACAGAATTGAAGTGCAGGCATAAACCTTTGCGTTAGTTACTTGCATGCATGCGTGTTTGCTTTCGTAGTTTCTTAAAAGGTAAAAGCCACGATAAAGTATATAGATCAACTGTACTTTTAAGCTGCATCATATCTCTCCCTTGAACTCATATATATGCATATAAGTAGTATATAACACATCAAATCACCTTATAAATGCATTATCAAATGCATTCCCCGTTTACTTTTCCTACTGGTAAATCTGCCGCGGCTTTTATATTATCATTTTTTTTGCTTTAAATGACTACTTGAGCCGCCTGTATGTTTTTATCATTTTGTATTTTACGTTTCTCTTCACCTGCCTTTTTTTTTGGAATTTCACTCTTTAATCATCTGCATCTAGCATGGCTATTTCAACATGTTTTACATATTTTCTTTATCATCCATTCCACGTGTTACCCTTACGCATTTTTACTTTGACGATAGCGTTCTATTAGTATTAGCAGCCTGCTATCATTTTCTTTTGGCAGCCGTTGTCACTCTGAGCGCACTGAACTCCCAATCCAGCTATGACATTGACTACTACGTCGTAGATCTAATTCATTCTTTTATGAGACCTTTTACCATAAAACAACATGGAAAGTTGACCATTTCTGGTCTGGCCTATTAGTTTTTCATAATTTTGTCGCTTTGTTACCTAGATGTCTGGTTAGCATAAGATGCAAAAAAAAAAAACGTGGTTTTCGCATGGCCGATGTTTTCATGTTTTACGAATGACAATCTCCCTTTTTTTATTACAAAGTTCTACATTTTGTTGTATCAGTTTCCTTTTCATGTCGTGTTCTTCATAAATCAGGCATAACCTGTTACGTTTTTGCTGCTATATGTTCTCGCTGTTGCAGTGTGCCCTTCTATTTGCTTGTATAGGCTGATTGGCATTTAGTGTTTCTTATTCTGCAGATTGCCGAAGTGGAAGCTCACTAAAAATAACTAAAGATATTGTTATCTAGCTATATTTCCCTCCTTGTAATTATTTACTGGACTTGCTTACAGTTCAAAAGTTTTCCCTGGCAAGGTCGTTAATTTTCGGATTGGTTTAGGCTGTCGTTGATATTTTTTTGTTATTTACATGACGTTGTAAAGTGTGGTTATTATTTGTCATTTTGCGCCATGAAAAGTTGTCATTTTTTTATTGCATTTGGTTATTATCCAGTTTTGAATTTCCTTTTGTTTTGCGAATGTGGGACAACAAAAAAAACATACTTGGACTAGCAAACTTAACGGAAAAGAAAAAAAAAACTTAAATCATGAAAGCAACAGGTGCACTACTCGATTCAAAGACGATGGATCTAGGAAGAAATATCAAAACATAAAATGACAGTTTATAGGCTAAGACTAAAGATCCCCAAGTGTGGCTTCGTATCTTCACCATTTCAAACTATTTTTTTCGTCACACTAAATGTGTTTGTTAGTGAGATGGGTGTTGTTTTTTGTAATATCGAGCCAAAATAAAAATGTAATAGATAATCATCCCTCAACATTTCTTCTGCAAAACCTTATAAAAGCGCTTCCTAATCAACACATATCCTTTTATAACAGTTTCTTTGTGTAAGGATACATAGTTATAACACTTTCTTAGTGCAATGAATGCTTTAAAATGGACTTTTTAGAGACATTCTTTCATTCCAAGTAGAACTACAAGAAACAGTTATGCATTTCTGCCACTTGAAACCTTCCATAAACAAGTTGTAAGTGTTTTTTGTGCACCTTGTTTACCATTTATACCCCATGGGCCCTGCAATTTATACCCCATGGGCCCTGCACTATCATTATACCCATGTGAAATTTTTGTCCCAATATAATATAATTTAGATGCAGTAGGGACAATATTTAATTTTTCACATATTTCAGTATGCATCCTTGTGTGCACCGCATTTATTTTTATTGTTTTCCACTGTGGTTAAAAGACGAAATCTGCCACTTTGTAGTTTACTATGTTTTTTTTCTTTACTGTTTACGAATTATACAGTGTTTTCCTTTAATTCTGATCATCTTCTACATTTCTTTATCTTAGAGGACTATATTAGTCTTTTTTATCTATATAGATATATATGTGTCTATGCGTATCTCATTGCCTTCGTAGTCGAAAGTGTATTACCTTCAACTGTGACCTTCTTTTACTTCTATTTAAACAAACCTCAGATTTTTAAAATTTTGTCATGTTAGGCACTTCTGAAAGCTCTAAAGACAAAGCCGTAGATAGTTCTTCTCCTAGATTAAACCTGCATGTTTGAGACTTGGACTTCAGATATTAACATTTGAGGATAAGGTCTGGTTTCCTTCTGCATTAAATTGATATAGATAGCATCTATCGTTTGCATGTAAGTTTTCTTTTTTAATTATCTCTGGAAACAAAGACCTACACAGTAGTTCACTTAAGTCCAATCTGCACGGTTGCCACGTTGTGTTATGATATTAACATTTGTAGATATGGTTTGGTTTCTTTTACTTGCATTAAATTGACAAAGACAACATCCACTGTTTGCATGTAGGCTTATTTGTTTGATTGTGATCGTGCACTCCCTATAAATTATAGTCTTCCGCTCTCTTCTTTATGCACTGCTTAGTTCTAATATTTCTGTTGTTATAGTATATAGTATATAGTATATAGTATATAAATGGCAACGGTAAAAATGTCTCTTAGAGAGGTAACACATGAAAGTAGAAACTTTACCGTGGACGTTACTCTAGAATCGCTTCTTCCAAAGACGACCTCTTTTTCGGGCAACGTCAAATATCAAAAACTACTGTTTAGAGACAAAGACGTTAGCAATTTACTTATTCAAATGTATACGTAGCACATATACGGGTTCAACTGGAGTTAATTCTAATGGTTAGGTTTACACGACTGTTGTTTTTTAAGGGGACAGAGATCTCTGCAACTTTTTTTGCAAAGATATTGAGTTGTTTTCAGAAGTATTTCACGAAGAAGAGAATATGAAATTAAAAATGCTGTCATCATCCCCATACGCGAAGACATGAGAAGAGGTTCACAAGAGTTTCAAATGGTCATTAGGTCTCAAATAGAGTTGATCAAATGGCCCAGGCCTGACAGTCCAGCCCGACCCGACCAAATTTTTCCCGGACTTGGGCTCGAAATTTGGCCCAAAAAGCCCGTGGCCCCGCCCCAAAAAATCCCGATGTACATATATGGCCGGGTATGGGCTTTTGATTTGGCCGAAAATTTAGCCCGGCCCGGCCCGAAATTTGGAAAAATAAAACATAACAGTAATTGTTAACCAGTAATCACACCTAGAATCTAGATATATTCTCCTACCAACTTGTTCACTCTGCTTCCAAGATAAAGCAATTAATCAAATTGTCTCTTCCGTACTTCAATTTCTGTGATCACTATTTTCAACAATAAACTCTTTGTCTCCCACATAGACTTTTATATTTATTTTTCATCCAAGTGAAATGCATTCAATCACTTCCTTATATTTTTCATCGGCAATTTTCACAATCATCAATTGAAACATCAATATCAATTTCAGATTATGAGTACTGGTTATGCGCAAAAACTTTCCCTTTAAGTAATTTGAGAAATAAAATGCAGCATGAAGGTACATGAACTAACTTTTTAATGTTGTGCTTTTTGTAGTGTGGAATGTCACTCGTAGTACTTATAGCACTTTGTGGCACTATATATTCATCAATGAACCAATTTTTTTTGTTTTATAATCTTATTGCTGTAAATGTATTGCTATATCATCATAACACATTATTTAAGACTTTTGTCATGGAAAGGTTTATTACTTTATTTATCAATCTGCAGCTTGTCTCGTGGTTATTTTTTTTATCGTCAATAACTTATAAGCCCGAAAGCCTGTATTAGCCCGAAAGCCCGTATAAGCCCGACAATGCTGGGCTTGGGCCAACAAAATAGGCCCGTTCTTAAAGCCCGGCCCAAACCTGACCCGGCCCGGCCCATGATCACCTCTAGTCTCAAACCAAGGTTGTTCAGTTACCTCACGCAACAGTGGAAAAACATTCTTATATTGTGCCCCTAGACTCATGTATCGAATACGTTGGCCATCAAGGGAGAATCGGTATGTAAACTGTTATACATATTTTAGTAGACCGTTATATTATACTTACTGTAATTTGACCTTTTTTTAGACATAATGGACGTTGCTATTCATTTAACTTCATCAAGAAACGTTCGGCCAAAACTTAGAGACACATAGTTTGATGCTCGTGATATTGTTCTTGTTGATAGAAGGTTTTACCACTTATTTTAATACGTTAAAGTGTGTATAAATTTGCGATTAAAGATTTAAGCTAATGTCAGTTTATAACATTGTAACAGCACGAAGCCGTCGACGCTTACTGTTTGGCAGACTTTTGTTTCAGATGAGGCACTAACGATTTCAGAAAACGTTGATTCTCGGCTCACGGTTCTGGCAACGCGAGTTGCTGCTTCTACGTTTGGTGTCTACAACTTTGAAATTAATTTTGTTGGTTCCTAACATTTTGTTTTATATCAGTTTGTTCTTGCTTATCATTTTTTATCTTGTTTTTTTTGTTTATCTAATTTTGCGCTTGCTTATATTTCTTTTAAACAACTTCCGTTTCCGTTTTAATTACCAGTGATATTACGACCTTTCAGTTTCTGGTGTTTCTTTAAGTTCAGAAATTGTTTTTTACTGATCACCCTTAATTTGGTAAATTTGTGCAGGAGGGTCATGGAATACAACTTTTTTTTCTCCATTCAATTAGATTTTGAAGACTCCGAGGCAGTTGCTCTTAGACAGTGGTTTGTTCTCCCACTGTAGTTAGCTATAGTGAAAGTTATGCGTTTTGTTTGTTTTAAATTTTAGAAAAGTAATTATTTATTATATTCTGTTTGCTTATTGGAATTGATGTAGGACAAAAGATAACGCTGCTAAAATAGCTGAAATTGCCAAGGGTTTGCACGTGAACGAAAGCGAGGGCAATACGCAAGAAAATTCTTCCCCGATAGAAAACACTAGGACAGTCTTATCGATTGCTGCGCTAGGTTTACAAGCGATATGTCCTAGTCTAATAGCATGGTATTTATAACTATCTAGCAGTTCTTTCGGCTTTCGTTAGCATCATGCAATCACATAGTTTTACAAAAAACATGTTTGAGAAATGTTTCAACACGGTGCAACGGTTTGGGTAAAGGGTCGGGTGACACGTCTTATCAATCCGGACAAGTGTATATACGCTTCGTGCGGTGTATGCAAGAATAAAACAGAAGCCGAGATTGGCGAGGAGTTTTCGTGTTTTCATACCAAAGTTCCGCGTAAGGGAACATCTGTATATCGATTTGTTCTTATTGAAATTTGTTTTCTCGTATCTCTGCTATCGTATGTACCGAATGATTTAGGTTATTATATGGAGACTATATTGACGATCTACGTACATATTTGGTTTAGCTGTAACCTTCAAATCCAATTTGAACATGATGGTTACGCAATCAAACCTACTCTTTTCCATGAACTCGCCGAAAAGGTTTTAAAACGAACGACCGAACAGATTTCCTGCCTCTCACACGAGGTTTATTTTTCTTATTTTTTTTTTATAAAGAAGAAAATTACTCTCATGATTAGAGTGTGTATTTGTTTTAATAATATACGCTATGTGTTGTCGCTTTTGTGTCCGTAAGAATGACTCTTTTTAGTCAGCGACTTTGTCGATAGTATCTGTACACGCCTGTTTACTATTCAGCTGGTAGCGAAACAGTATGACGTTTCCAAGAAACACCTTAAGTTCCAGGAACATAACGTAGAAGAAATATCATAACAGAAGTTGCTTCTACTACATGATATGTTGTCGTAGTGTAAATGTGTAACACCCCCATCTACCAAAGAGCCTTACCAAGACTTTCCTCAGTAAACAATGGCGTTACCATCTCGATTGCTTGAGGTAGTACATATCATATACATCATAATGAAAAGACATTTATTAAAATAAGATTTAATGTAAATACATCGTCTCAAAAGAATAATCAGATAACGTCTCAAAGTAATTATCCAAAACCCGTATGAAATAACAACTCATAAATAAAGTCTAAGACACAACGGAAGCTAAAAACTCGTCATCCAGCGGCACCCCTTCCAAACCCAACGCATGTATAATGGAATACCTGCTAAACTCATGCTCACCATTCCCTAATGGATCAAAACAGTTTGAAAACATAAATGGGGTCAGTACCATCATATATCAATCAATGCATATAAAAACAACAACAATCATCTAGAATTAACCAAGTAGCCAGTTTCCAATAACTAGTATCATCTCCAAACTCCAGTAACTGAGTTCCCGCTGAATTACCAGTGTCAGATTACAGATCTGAATGCCGTTTCACCTATGATGCCAGACTGCAGCAGTGGATATCAACATTCCGTCTCATCGCAACGAGAGTACCCCGGATTTTAATGTACACATCCCCCTTATGGCGGGAGAGCCACGAGAGGCGAACTCGGGGTGTGATCCATCTCCTGACCGGACCACCAATATAAAACCAGTAAACAATCACAATGAAAAGTACGTCATCATCATCAGAATTATCATAGTATCCAACAACAACCACATCAACAACATCAATCAATATATAAAGATACCGAGTAGGGAAACCCTACCTCTAAGGAAATTCGCAACAATGAATCCAACTCAGATATCTTCCTCTACGAAGTCTCCTCCTACCAACAATTTATACTCTAATTCAATAAATAATCTAATCTCATCCCTAAAACAGATTAGGGTTTCAAAAGACTACTCAACAATACTCAATTAAGTTAAAAGTAGAGATACTTATGACAAGATTAATGCAAAGAACGATTCCGACGCACTCGTAACAACAATCCAAGCCTTGAGACGAGTTAAGATTATTAAGAGAGGTTTAGATCTAGTTTAAGAAAGTTTTTAGGGTTTAATAATGATTAAAAACTGACGGAAAGTTTTTTATTAATCATCTTAAATCAAAACCGCTCGAAAAACCTGTTAGACCGGTGCACTCGGTCGAGTGCACACAACACTCAATTGAGTACACTACACTCGGTTGAGTACTCACTACACTTGTTCGAGTACCACCAAGGCAGAAGGTTGCTTAACTGACACTATCGACTACTCGCCGGAATGGACTATACTCGGCCGAGTACAGACGCCACACGGTCTAGTGTCCCCTACTCGACCGAGTACCAGACAATCAGAATACAGAGTATTGCAGTCTTCCCTCCTTAAGAACAAACTTCGTCCTCGAAGTTCACAACCCATAATCACACAACAACAACAAGACAACAAAACCAAACATACGACCTCTAACCATGACTCCAACGACCACCACTACCACCAACAAGCTACCACAATTTACAACACCATAACTAATACTAACCAAAACTGTAATAACGCAGTCGACTCCTACCCCCCCCCCCCCCTTAAAGAATAAGGTTACGTCCTCGTAACCAAACATACCTGCTCAAAAAGAAGCGGATACCGCTCTCTCATGGAATCCTCCGCCTGCCAAGTCTTTTCCTCTACATTATGGTTCGACCATAACACTTTAAGAAAGGTTGTCTCTCCATTCCATGTCTTGCGCACCTTTCGATCTAGTATCTACTGTGGCACCTCAACATAAGTAAGTGCCTCATCCAGCTCGAAAGTCTCAGCTTCCAAAGCATGGGATCGGTCACTAACATATTTCCGCAGCTCCGACACATGGAATACATTGTGCACCTGATCAAGAGCAGGTGGCAAGGCTAAACGATAGGCTAAACGATATGCTTCCAAACGATATGGAATACATTGTGCACCCGATCATAAGGACCAATACACTTTTGGCTAAACTTTCCCCTCTTACCAAATCTCATCACTCCGCGCATAGGTGACACCTTTAGAAGAACCTTATCACCCAACTGAAACTCGATGTTCCGATGATATAGATATGCATAACTCACGCTCCCCCTCATTCCACTCATCCATCTTTCTTCACGAACTTCGATCCTGCGCTGCTTTTATATTTTGACGAATCACCTTAAGTTGCTCAATCATATATTGAACCATATGTGGCCGTAGAATCACCACCTCCAAGCTATCATCCCAACACACCGGACTCCTACATCTCTTCCCATACAATGCCTCAAATGGTGCTATCCCAATGCTCATATGATAAATGTTATTGTACGAGAACTCAATCAAATCCAGCTTATCCTCCAAATTCCCACAAAATGATAACACACAAGCCCTCAACATATCTTCCAATGTCATGATCGTTGTCTCAGTCTGACATCCGTCGAAGGATGAAATGTTGTGCTAATATTTAAGGTTGTCGCCATTAACTCCTGCAATTCTTGCCAAAACCGAGAAATAAACAGCGCATCACGATCTGATACAATATCCTTGGGTACTCAATGCATCTTCACAACATTCGCCTATAAGCCGCTGCTAACTCAATATTGTTCACGTATCCTTCATCGGAATGAAATGAGTCGACTTGGTTAACCGATCCACGATTACCCAAATCATATTGTTACCTTTCTGCGATCTCGGAAGCCCTACAACAAAATCCATGGATTTAGACTCCCATTTCCACTCCGAAACCTTAGGAGACTGAATTTTACCCTGCGGTCTTCGCTGTTCCCCTTTAACACGTTGACTTGTCAGACACCTCACCACAAAATCTGCTACATCTTTCTTCATTCCTGGCCACCAAAATGTCTTCTTTAAATCCTTATACAATTTATCCCCACCTGGATGAACCGAATAAGGAATGCAATGAGCCTCTTGTCATAATTACTTTCCTCGGCCTAACATCGTTAGGCACACACCACCGTCCTTTGAAAGAAACACTCTCGTCCGCAAGAATAGAAAACCTATGAGTAGTACCTTCCTCTGCCCTTTTCTTCCATGACTGAATCTTTTGATCCTCAAACTGCTTGCTTCGGATGTGATCATATAATCCCGACTCGATCGTCAAATCACTTGTAACTTCCGCTTTTCAAATCACATTAATGTCCATCTTCGCCACCTCGTTCCTCAATTGCATCAAAGACATCGCGGTGCATAAATAATGCACACTCTTCCGACTCAAAGCATCTTCTACTACATTAGCCTTACCCTCGTGATAGAATATCTCCATATCATAGTCACCGATCATCTCCATCTACCGTCGCTACCTCATATTTAGCTCCTTTTGGGTAAAGATGTACTTCAAACTTTGATGGTCTGAAAACACCTTGAAAGTTGCTCCATACAAATAATGCCTTTAGATCTTCAACGTGAATGACCGGGCCTGTCGCAAGCCCAATACAAAGATAAATTACCCAGACTAGGCTAATAACAAATTAATGTAATTAGGGAAGTAGGGGTCGATCCTCAGGGAGATGGTGTTTCCTATGGAATGTGAATTGTCTCGCAATTGAGTTCTATCTAATGATTATCTGGGTTTTGAGATTTTTGATATCTAAACTAATATAAAGCATAAATAAAAACAAAATAAAAATAAAATAAAAATAGTAAAGCAAGTAATGAAAAGCATCTAGGGAAGTAGGTTCACACATGTAGATTGATATATTGATGAAATTGGATTTAGGATATGTAAATAATTCATTGAGCGTTCGTAAGAATGGTGTGTTCATTACAATCATAGATCAGATGGTCTAGCAGGTTTTTAGTGCGATTTACTAGGTCTTAATCTACCATGTCATGCTTTGTCTATTCAATTCCTGTATATCTACCTTGGAAAAGAATTCCATACTAGTCAAATGATTTTAGCTAAAAATCGTTAACTATCGTTACAATCCAAACATGCATAGACACAATGTTTTAAAGGCACAATTCCTTTATCCAATTAACATCTTTTAATCAATCTAACATGGCTACCCTACACCCTAGAAAGGATGACTACTCACTCATGATGATATCTATGTCTAAAATGATATTAACAATGAAAACTAGGATAGACATGTTTATTTGGTTTTGACTTTTTATATGGCGATAATAACGACGCTAATTGATAATCTAGGAAATGAAACAACGATTATAACGGTACTAAATGAATCTAAGACAATATGTAAAGCGAATAACAATCAAATGGAAAACAGTAAGAACATTAAACAAGGGATAAAACAGAAATACCTATATGACGACAATGATAACAATAATAGAAAATCCTTGCATATAATAAACGATCCTTGAATTGCAACGCTTGAATCACACAAAGGAGATTATAAGGATGAAATCCTTATTAATCTAAACTAAAGGACAAAAATAAAACTAAGAACTAAAGACTAAAGAAGAAGAGAATGAGAGAAGGGAGGCTAGTTCCCCCTCCTCCTAATCTAAAGAGAAGTATATGAAGAGAAGAGAAGAGAAGTATAAAAAGATGGATGATTTGATATGAGAGCCTAGAGCATCTATTTATAGTATTAGGGTTTCGTGGAGAAGAGGTCGGGCATTAAACACATGGGTCAAAAATAGGATGAAGGAGCCGCAATGCACGAAGCAGCACACATTCCCGATCGGGTACACACTTACCCGATCGGGTAAGTCGTCTTCTGGAAGCAATTGACTAACGCTTCATCTTCCTTTGCTTTGACTTGACTTCCAACATCCCCCTTGACTTCTACAATCGGGTTTGTTGCTTGGATATGATGTAAAGCGATGAATTCTTCCTCCTAATTGATTGATCTTCCGACAACTACGAAACCGTCCTTGCTTCTTCTCTCTTTCGAATTAGTAAAACTTCTTGAAATGCCTTTCACTTGGTCAAGCTTGCTTCTTGAAATCGTCGGGTTCTAGGCAAATGCTCGGGAATATAGAAAAAGGGCGTAGAAACGTCACTTTCCCTACAAAACAGGTTAGAACACAGGAATTCGCCTAGAAGACGATATTAGCTCATAAAGTGGCTTAACAAAGCACAAATGACATACAAAACCGAGCTACAATGGGGGTTAAAACCATACAAATATTCACTTATCAAACTCCCCCAAGCTAAACCTTTGCTTGTCCTCAAGCAAATATAACAAACAATACCAGGACAAGGTTGCAAGCATTGGCTACTACACCATCAAGAAACAAATCTCAACATAAAGCTTTGGAAACATAATGAATCATAACCCAAAAACAACGTGGGCAAGAATGATACATAAACATGGCTGAGATTTACATAACGGCGTAGCACAAAGAATTTCACTATAGAATTTCGGCTCTTGCATGATCTTTTGACAAATGGACTCTCACGGTACACTCGAACACTCAATGTATGTAAAAGGTGATTTCTTTATGTGTAAATGTTTGAGACACTCACCTATCTACGACTTATGAAAATGTGTCCGCAGTCTAATATGGTAAACAATTCAAAACACAAGTCAAAGATCACAATGCACATAGAAAAGAAGCCGAAAAAGTAATGAAGAAGGCTTTGGGAAATGGGTGAAAGGTGGACAAATAGTTATGGTCATGTGAAGGTTAGAATGAGCTAGCAACTGACCAATGATAAATGATTACTCAATCCAAACTTTCGGTGAATTTCCCACAAAACAAAAGATGAAGCCAGAAGTAACAATTGGCTTATTACACACGAAACATAAGGGTAAACTCCTTCTATTGATTTGACATTTTGAGGAGATACTCACAACTTCTTCTTTTATTTCTTCTTTTTTTCTCTTTTTCTTTCGATTTTTTCATTTTTTTTCTTTTTCTTTTTCTATTTCTTTTTTTTTTTTTCTTTTCTTTTCTTTTGAACATCACTTCTTGAATATTTTTCGTTCTCCAAATTCACTTTGTCATTAAGGAACAAAATCTTCTCAAAAGAGCACCCATTACCATAGTCTAACTACTAGCTCAAAAGGTAGGCAGTTTTTGTATGTAGCTATTATTTTGTGAAGCATTTGTATGAAGGCGTTAATTTTGAGGTGTAATTCAAAGTGAAAAAGGCATCAAATCTTAGTGAATCATGAATGCAATGCTTATAGGAATGAAATGAGAACCATACTTATGCGTTTTGACATGACACACATCACAAGAAGAACTACACACACCTAAATGAGACTGGGTATAGATGTACCAGCCTAAGGAGGTTCTACCTTACAATATATGTAACTTGCCAAATGTCAAGATCAAGCGTACTCATCTATAGATTCATTCTATGCCTACTGTGTACAAGACTTCCCCATGTATGCACAATTCAATGAATATTGAATCATTATCTTTTGAAAGCTCTAAGTTTGGGAAATGTAACATGATAGCATAGTAAACAAGCAAGCAAAGCATGAAAAACATTCAATTGTGTTCAAAATTTTTTTAAATTTTCTCAAAAATCTTCTCTTTCTTTTATTCAAAACTAAAATGCAAAATGGGAAAATGCAATCCCTCCCCCAAGCTAAACATCACATTGTCCTCAATGTGAGCATAAAGACAAAATATGCAATGAGATGCTTAATGGGAAAAAGGAAAAATGAAAGAAGAGTGAAGCTTACTAATCAGCGCGGACTACCCCAAGCTAGTCTTTTGGACTTGACAAGGAAGGTCTTTATAGATTCTTCAAAAACTCTTTCATCTGTAAAATAAATCCTAACAACGAAAAGGGAATACAAAAATAAAAATGCAAAAAGAAAAAGAACACGGGTTGCCTCCCGAGAAGCGCAATTTAAAAGTCTTGCTAGACTCCAATTCTTTCTTTGAAATCATCCTTTATCTTTAAGCTCACTATCATCCAAACTCATCATCATAACGTTCTTTACATTCTCCATCCATTCCAAGCTTTTCCGAGAATAGCCCCTTCTAGCACTTTTAGCAGTAGTGCTTTTAGTATGCTCACCTGCAAGAGAATCAACACTAACCTGTGCCTCCACCGGATCCGTCAGTAAGGATCGAGGCATAGAAGAAACAATAGAAGAGTCATCAACATTAAGCACATAACAAGGTTCTTCTACCACAGGACTCCTAACGGGGGCATTTTTACTAAAGGTCACCTTGTCATCTCCTATCTCTAGTGTCAACTTCCCATTCTTGACATCGAAAACTGCACCAGTGGTGTGCAAAAAGGGTCTTCCCAAAATGATTGGGATTTGAGAGTCTTCGACAATGTCAAGTACTAGAAAGTCAACGGGAATGAAAAACTTACCAACCTTGACGGGCACATCTTCTAAAACACCCATAGGTTGTTTTAGGGAACGGTCCGCCATTTGCAAAGTAATATTAGTGCATTTCAAAGCACCCATGTTAAGTTTTTCAAAAATAGAAAAGGGCATGACACTTGCACTAGCACCTAGGTCGCAAAGGGCCTTATCAATGGTGTATGTGCCTATAGTGCAAGGGATGGAATAACTACTAGGGTCCTTGAGTTTTGGTGGAGACTTATTTTGCAAGAGTGCACTACACTCTTCAGTGAAAGCTATGGTCTTAGTCTCATTGAAGGATCTCTTCTTGTTGAGGACTTCCTTCATAAACTTGGAGTAGGAAGGAACTTCGGAAAGCAATTCAAGGAAAGGGACTGTTACCTTTAAGTTTTTAACGACGTCAAGGAATTTACCATACTTTGCCTCCTTCTTGTGCTTTGCTAATCTTTCGGGAAATGGGACCTTGATCTCAATAGGAATCTCGGGCTCTTTCCCTTTTGGCATGGGCACCTTAGCTTCAACATTAACAACCACGGGCTCGTCATTATGCTTACCACTTCTCGAGGAAATAGCATTTACAGTTTCGTGAGGTTGGTAACATTGGGAAGGTAGCTGCCCGTGCTCTTGGTGGGTATTAGAAGAGGTAAATTGGGAAATTTTAGCTTCCAACAATTTGATGGCGGCATCCTTAGCTTGATCGCTCTCTTGGAATTGAGCTATCATGGTGTCTTGCCTTTGAGCTAATTGCAGCATTATAGCTTCAAGTTTACTTACACCATTGTCTCTCTGTTGAAATGTAAAGGATTGGAGTTGTTCTAGCTTTTGTATGAGAAGGGCTACTTGGGCTTGTAAAAGTGTTAAAGCGGGGTCTTCTTGCTTAAATTTCGATGGTATGGAGCGGGAATTTCTATATTGAGAATCGTGAATTGCCATGGATTCAATGGTAGTGTGAGCATTTTCAACATTGATTTGATCAAATCTTCCATTGTTAGCAGAATCCAGGATTCGACGGGACTCTATATAACACCCATTATAGAATGTGATGACAAGGAGCCATGAATCTAACCCATGATGAGGACATTCTCTTTGTAAGTCCTTGTACCTCTCCCAAGCTTCATATAGGCTCTCATCATCCCCTTGTTGGAAACCAGTGATTTGACTTCTCAACAAAGCGGTCTTCTCTGGAGGAAAGTACTTTTGGTAGAAGGCAAGAGCTAAACTCTCCCAATCGGTGATACCTAAAGTAACCTTATCAAGGCTATGAATCCACAACTTTGCCTTACTCCTCAAAGAAAATGAGAAGAACATCTCTCTAATTTGCCCTTGGGTGACTCCAGTTTGTCTAATAGTGGAGCAATAGTCACAGAAGTTTTGGATGTGAAGATTGGGATCTTCTGTGGCATTGCCACTAAATTGGCTTCTTTCTATAAGGTTGATGAAGGCAGGTTTGATTTCAAAGTTTTGGGCTTCGATTTGGGGTGTAGCAATACCCCTTGGAAGTGTTTCTGCGGTGGGTTTGGAATGGTCTGAAAGTCGAACCATTTTTGTGAAGATGAAGATGGAGTATTGTTTGAAATTCGATTGGTTTTTGTGAATGGAGATGAGAATGGATCTTCTTCTCCTTCGAGATTAGATAGAATATCCGAGTATTTCTCACGAATACGATCTAAACTTGAAGTATCAGAAGCTTTTGAAATTTCGTTGAATAGCTTTCGTATCCTATGCAGAGTTCTTTCTAGTTCGGAGTCTAAAAAGATAGGGGTCCCTAGTCTAGAAGATCTGGGCATAAGATTGAAAAGCTAAGATGAAAAATCAAGAGAGGTCTAAAGGAATTTGGATTCCTAAAGACTAGATAAAACTAATTGCGATAAAAATCACAAGAAAAAGGAAAACTAAACCGTGCTCCCCGGCGACGGCGCCAAAATTTGACCGGGCCTGTCGCAAGCCCAATACAAAGATAAATTACCCAGACTAGGCTAATAACAAATTAATGTAATTAGGGAAGTAGGGGTCGATCCTCAGGGAGATGGTGTTTCCTATGGAATGTGAATTGTCTCGCAATTGAGTTCTATCTAATGATTATCAGGGTTTTGAGATTTTTGATATCTAAACTAATATAAAACATAAATAAAAACAAAATAAAAATAGTAAAGCAAGTAATG
>JAIUZE010004880.1:0-18701 GCA_022085475.1 Heliosperma pusillum
TAAACAATGTTATCCCAACAATCTAACTAATGCGAGTGAGATTTAAGTTACTCTAATATTTGAGTTTGATACAATATCTCGGAATATCAACATCATTTGAAAAAATTGATTTTCAGATAGTAAGTTGTAATATTGTTTTTATTTTTAAGCACGGGAAGGAAAGAGGTGAAGATCTCTTGATTTTAATTTATGAGCAAATTTTTTTTACTGATAGTCGTAAGTATTTCCAAAAATCATGTTTGAGGCTCAACAGTGTATGTTGTATGTCCATGTCAAAGTTTATTTTAAAAAAAAATACTTCACGCATCCAAGTATAAATGAGTTATAACTTATAAGACAGAGTACTCGATTATATTTTCATATAGTTTTAAAAAAACACCCTAAATGAGAAAAAAGTAATAAAAAATAATTAATTATAACATTCCGTGAATTTCACGGGTAATAGAACTAGTTGTCAATCTACAAACTCATTTTTGTTATTCCTTTCCCTTTGAAATAATTTATGAAATCATATGTTTTACTTCTATCAGGGATATTAGTAAACTAATTGGATGTTTAATTGACTTATTTTTTAAATAGGTATGAAAGTAATGGCTCTTACACATGTAAGGACATTGATAGATGTTTAGATCATTTTGTCTCCTAATGCTTTGAATTTTATTTTTTGAGATGAGAATAGTAAACCAAATTACATTGTTGTTCAATTGTGCACATAACATGATTTTTTTTGGTGATTATATTGGAATTGCTTCGCCTGGAAAGTTGCAGTTGCGTCCTTTCAGAGAATTTAGTTTTATTTAGGAGGAATGGAATTCAATTACCAACTACTCCACCCTGTAAGCTCAACCCCTCTAGAGATTCAAATTTGCTCCCCTGAAAAAGGTTGGACCAAGGTGGTTTTTATTTAAGGGAGAGATCATACAACAACTCTGTTTGTTCCCACTTTGTTTCCAATTGACACCTTGCATCTTGGAGTAACTTCAATTTTTTATGACAATAAACATGTGACCTAACTTCATTCTTCATTATGCAATCGTGTATGATATGAAAACAAGTTATATTTTACTCCCTAAAGTGTAAAGTTGCCCGCCCTATATAAAGGACTTCTTAATGCTCACTTACATAGTTGGGGTTAAAAATTATATACAATGGTTTTCTTTGGGTGTTACGATTTGTTTTGTCAGGCTGCATTCTTATTAAAGTGAAGTCCGTTTAGTTTTAATAGCAATGAGCTTAGTTGTCTGTGTATGATCTAATAACATAAATGTTATTTCCGGTTTTATAGGTTTCAAACACAGGTTCATCCTGCACAATATTATCAGGCGGGCTTAGTCTAAGAAGATATAATACCTTTTTTTGTAAAAGGTAGGCCACAAGAAGATGATGATGAAGACTGAAAACCAAGGACCTAGCTTGCAGCGGCTTTTTTTCTTTTAAAGCTAAAACGGAGTTAGAAAAAACATGCCCAATTAAAAAATGGGTTAGTGAATGTTAAACATGGAGATGTTTATGTGTTATGGAGTACATCACAAGGAGCTTTGTATCTATATATTTGTTCATCTCCATTTCTTATATGGTTTTAGTCAATGTTACTGGAGATAATGACTTGGTGGATATGTAAAATCAACCTTGCATTGCCCGTTTCCTTGGCTCTTCACTCCGAAGGTGAGGATTTAGTCATAAGCTTTACAATAGGCAAGTCCCTTTATGTGCTTACTGAAATATGGCTAAGTTTGTTACTGTAATATGGATGATCATTATAGTTTAAATTTCACACATTTCATAGCATGGTATTCCATCTCAATGCGTTACTACGTTAGTGAAATTGTTTGAGCGCTTTAATCTCAATTATTAAGCTTAAAAAATGACATATATCGGGTTGTACGATGGTGATTTATACATCTCAATAATAGAGTCGACGCAATCTCAGAACTATTTGTTTGACGCTAATACGGAGCAAAAGGTGCAAAAAGACGGCCTTATGTATTATCTACATTAGATGTGTAGATAATGTCGAAAACCAAACAAAAATAACACAAACATAAATTATACACGGACCCGTGAATTTCACGGGCAATTAAACTAGTTTATATTTTCAAAGGTATAATTGTGTAGACAAATGGAGGGAGAGTTCAACAACAAACGAAATAAGTAACTTAAGTTGAAGCTTTAAAGTCATTTGGGTTTACATGCAACTTAAGCGACTAATTTTAGGATATTTTTAAACTAGGGTAGTTTTAAATAAACATAATTTTAAAAGGGGGTAATTTATGATTTACTCTTATCTTCATCACTTGAAACTTGACGGGAGACTCCACAAACTGACAAATATACTCACAGCTTTCAAATTTTGAGGACGGAGGATACTAATCACATTAGAAACTTCATCATAAACTTGTTTTCCTCCCAGAGTCAGAGTGGCTTTCGGTTGGCCAATTAAAAAACAAAACCAAAATATTAGGAAGCTGATCTCTGTAAAACAAAATCTATTGGGAAAACAAAGAGACGGAAGAATTCAAATATTGGATATATATATAGGTGGCGATTTATAACTCATTAAATTAAATACAACTTCAACTAATTAATTTACAACTCAACAACAAAAGTTTAAACTCAACTCATTATTACAAACTATATAGTGAGATCGTCTAAAGTATTGTCAATTGCTAATACAAATTTGTCTCGAGCGAGCTCAATCCCGTACAAGCAAGCTCATTCAAACCACCCATCTTACACAGCCTATAAATGGCACACTGATCCCCAATATGACCGGTCATATCATATGATTCATCACATATAGTTTTGAAAAAAATTTGAACAAACACATATCAACAAAAGATTAAGCAGGATAATCAAGACTACAATAAACAAAATGATTATTTGATAGAAATACTAGTGTGTTATTGCTACAAATACTTTAATTTTGTTTTAACTACCAATATACCTAACAATTATCCCCCTTCCCTTTGAATAGAATTGGTGTATTAATAACTTCTTATAGCAGGTTATTTTAAATTAGGCCCAGTTTTTTTGACATTTTACTCCATCTTCCTCGTTTCCCTTGTTATTCTCTTGTCAAATTAATTTTTTCAACTTTCTATTGTAAAATTTTATCTAAATATAAGCCCGTATAGGCACAAATCATAAATCTGCAATATTTCCTTCAATTTGAGTACATTATCCCACTTTTCTTTTTTAGCATACCGATTTGATAATATAAATGTAATTATCAGCACTATGTGGTTCGAAATGACAAAGTTGTTGAGTGATTTTATTACCCCTTATCATCTTTCGTTGAATTGTGCAACTGTATGATACAACTCTTAAGACCTAAGTGTGATTTCCAATTTATTTTTCTTCCATAAAGATCTTAAAATGATGTTTTTTTTATAAGAATGGATTAAAAGAGGTTAAATGAAGTTTACAAGAAAAGGTGACCTGCTTATCAGGTTGTCGGTCAATCTATTCTAATGTAAGCAAATAAGTTCAATAATTGGGTATATTGGTAGTTAAAACAAACATTGGAGTATCTTTAGCAGTATACCCATAGTTCAGAGTATTCCTATCAAATAATCCTAAACAAAACTCAAATGATAACGATATACCAAGAGCATGAATCAATCAAATAAAATAAAAACATTAGTGTTGATACCCGTATCTGTCGATACATGCATTTATAGAAATCCCGTCAAACACCCGATGATGATTGGACGACATATATTTCGTGTTTGACATTGTCATTATTAGTAGTTCGTTTTACGATGTAGAATGGGCGTCGTCGTCATAATTTAAATGAAATTTAAAATAGGTTTTCGTCTCAAATAGATTCGTTTTTAATTCATCTTAAAAATCGAGTTTTCATTTATTTTATTGAAAATAAAATAAACACTCATTTAAACCCGACTTGAAAAGTCAACTTTGAATTATTTCATTTCACCGTCTCATTCTTGTTTAAAACGATGTTTATAAACGCTAGTTTGCGACGGTCTTTCAAGCTCGTTTTAAAGCCGATTTGGGCCCAATCTTCGATGAAACTTCGACCCAAACTTTATTCCTCTTAGTCCACTTATCAAACCCCATTACCAAACTTTCCCAAGCCTTATTTTCGAGCCCCAAAACAGCCCAACAACTAGCCCCTACCCCTGTTTTCGCGCAGCCCAAACCCGCCACAAAACAAGCTCAAACCCATTAACCCTAACCCCGACTACACACCTTCCTATCCATACTAGAAACCTCAACCACCAAGTAAGACTCCCCAACAAACCCTAAACCAACCGAAATTCAGAGCACAAAGCAGTCCAACTCAAACTACTCTTCCTCCATTCAAACCCTACTCAAACTACTCAAACACAACTCCACATTCATTAACAACACACAGAATTCACATACACCTTACACACAAGAAACACTCGAGAATTGCACAAAACAAACCCTAAAAACAACTCAAAAGAGCCGCACAAAACAGAGCAGCCTCTGCTCTGTTTCTTGTGTCTGTCCGCCACTTCAAACCCATTTTTATCTCAACTCAGACCATCTATTGACACATATGATACCAGTTTTGATAACTAATCCTCGTCTAGTTTCCAAAAAATCTTTCGGATCGACGATCCATTGACTAACGAAGAGTTTATGAGTGTTTGAAGATCGATGTGCAAACGGACTTTACAAAAAACGTGTTCAAGTTAAATTTCGTCGACGACGGCCCCTTGGTTCATACTTTACTATTGTTTACGACACAAGTCAACGATATATGTATGTTGAGGGTGCAATAACACCTCCCTTTCCCTTTTAATTTCCGTCTTTTATTATCGCTTTCCATTTGTTTTTATCGTTTTTTATCGTTTTGTATTATTTATTTGTTACTAGTATTGAAGATATTAGTCAAGCATCTTAATTACCTTGTTTTTATCATTCTTTGTACAAATAATCATGTGTCTTGAGTCTTGTACAATTAGTGTTGAGTCTTGTACAATTAGTGTTGAGTCTTGTATAATTAGTCTTGTAAATTGTGTAATCTCTCCTAGGTAGTAGTTTATGTTTTGTGTTCATATTATATCCTCTTGTATAAATAGTTAGACAATTGTAATCTTTGTAAAATCAATAAAAAACCAACACTTCATTTTCTTTACATGGTATCAGATACAATATCGATCCAAACCCTTCTTCTCATCCTAGTTGTACTTAGTGTTCGATTACCCATGGCACACCAATCTAACAACCTTATTCCTAATACCGACGAACCAAACAAACCATTATTATCCATTTCATTCCCGACTTGCACCAAACTCACACCAACCACCTATCGTTCTTGGCGTTTTCAACTCACTCGTCTTCTTCAAGGATTTGGTCTATTCTACTTCCTTGATGAATCGACCAACCCCCCACCACAAACCATCATGCCCGAAGCCACTAGCACCAAACCCAATCCCGAACCAATTCCGAACCCCGCCTACAACACGTGGTTCAAACAAGACCAACTTATCCTCGGTGCTCTCGCCGGCACGCTTCACGACTCAATTGCTCCTATCATCCTTGATTGCACAACCTCTCATGAAGCTTGGAACCTCCTTGCCACTACCTATGCCAATCCCTCTCGTGGTCACATTTTACAATTAAAAGACCGTCTTAAAAACATCACTCTTGGTGACAAAACCATCACCGAGTACATGCTCGCCATTAAGACTTGTGCCGCCAACCTTGCTCAATTAGGAAAACCCGTCGATAATGAAGACATCACAAGCCAAATCCTTGATGGTCTTGACCAAAAATTATATCAACCCGTCATTGATGCCGTTCGCGCTCGTGACGTACCCATCTCATTTGAAACCCTTCATGAAAAACTCATAAACCATGAACTCATTATCAACAAACAACCCTCCCAATCCCCCTTCTCTCCTTCGGCCAATGCAGCCTCCACCCGCCCCTACCATCATACTCCATCTCGCCACCAGCCACCAACCACTCACACCCGGCCATCCTATCCACCCTCGACCCAAACTCCACCATCTCCCCTTCGCTATTCATCAACCAATACCACCTCTCAAAACCCGAAACCATTCTTAGGTCGTTGCCAATATTGTCGCACAAAAGGACATGTTATTCGTGATTGTTCCGACTTTAAGCGAGCCTATCCTACTGTCGCTTTCCCTCCTCCCACACCGAACCAAAACCGTGCCTATGCCCACACGGCTACCGCTTCCTCCAACCCTTCCTCCTCCTTCCTTATTGATAGTGGTGCCTCTAATCACGTTGTCAATGACCTTCACACTCTTTCCCTCCATGCTCCCTACGATGGACCCGACGATCTCGTAATTGGAGATGGCTCCTCTCTTCCCATTACTCATCATGGTTCATTTTTTATTAATTCCCTTGCTTTCCATAATGTTTTAGTTGTTCCAACCATTTCTCGCAAATTGCTTTCCGTTTCCCAATTTTGTAAAGATAACAATGCCATTGCCTTATTCTCACCAAATTCTTTTTGTTTTAAGGCCATCTCGACGGGAACAATACTTTTTCAAGGACACTTCCGTGACGGCACATATGAGTGGCATCCACCATCCCCAACTCATGCACACTCCGCAATCTTCAACTCTTGGCACCACCGTCTTGGCCACCCCTCCAATGCCACACTCAAATTATTAAATTCTCAATTTAATTTATGTATTCCGAATTTCCCCCATTGTACCCCATGCCTAATGAATAAAAGTCACAAGTTACCTTTTTCTGTCTCGACTCTCACTTCGACCGCGCCTCTTGACATCATTTTTTCTGATGTTTGGACCACACCACTTCTTTCTCATGACAAATTTAAGTACTATATCATTTTTGTGGATCACTTTAGTCACTATTTCTGGCTCTATCCCATCAAAAACAAATCCGATACACTCACTACATTTCATCAATTTAAGTCCATTGTCGAAAAATACTTTAACAAACCCATTCGCCAATTTTACTCCGATAATGGAGGTGAGTATAAGAAACTCAATCCCGATCTTCTCAATAATGGTATCACCCACTTAACTTCACCTCCACATACACCCGAGCATAATGGGTTTGCGGAGCGCCGTCATCGACACATTGTTGAGACCGGGCTTGCTCTTCTCACTCAAGCTCATCTTCAGACCACCTTTTGGCCCTATGCCTTCTCCACAGCCGCTTACTTAATTAATCGGTTGCCCACCTCCACCCTTCACAACAAATCACCCTATGAAATCCTTCATCACCAACCACCCAATTATCATAAACTCCGTCCCTTTGGTTGTCTATGTTTTCCATGGCTCAGACCCTACACTACTCACAAACTAGAGCATCGATCCACACCTTGTATCTTTGTAGGCTACTCTACCACTCAAAGTGCCTATCACTGTTACGACC
The DNA here is from genome assembly GCA_022085475.1 of Heliosperma pusillum. Lineage (NCBI taxonomy): Eukaryota > Viridiplantae > Streptophyta > Magnoliopsida > Caryophyllales > Caryophyllaceae > Heliosperma > Heliosperma pusillum. The sequence goes on from JAIUZE010004880.1 coordinate 7,375, forward strand.
CATCCTCGTGCAAATTATTCACCTCCCGTCATGTTCGCTTTGTTGAAACCGAATTTCCCTACCTTACTCTCTCCAAAACCGCCTCCTCTCCCTCTCCCTCGACTGACCAATGGTGTACCCTTTCCCTACCCATTCTCGACCTACCCATCTCTCCAATCACGCTTCCCCATGACCAAAACCCAACGCCTCCTTCCCCACCAAACCCATCCTCACCACGCTCTCCCTCCTCGGCTTCTCCCAGTCCCCTGCCCCCCACTGCCTCTGCCTCGGCTCCCTCAACCCTCCTGCCTCCCCCTCCACCTCCCCCTCCTCCCCCACCGCGCCATCCCCACCAAACCCGTCTCTCCCACAACATTGTTTGTCCTAATCCAAAATATGCCAAAACCGCTCTCTCTCGCGTCTCTCATACCACCCCTACCACTACCAAACAAGCCCTCATTGATCCTCGATGGCGTGCCGCCATAATTGATGAATATCAAGCCCTTCTCCGCAACCACACTTGGACACTTGTTCCTCGTTCTCAAGCCCACAATGTCATTGGGTGCAAATGGGTTTATCGTATTAAGTACAACCCGGATGGAAGTCTAAAACAACATAAGGCCCGCCTAGTTGCAAAAGGTTTCCTTCAACGACCAGGTATTGATTACTCGGAGACCTTCAGTCCCGTCATCAAACCCACTACCATCCGCCTTGTTCTCACCATTGCCGTGACACAAGGTTGGCATCTCCATCAAATCGATGTCAACAACGCGTTTCTTCAAGGTACTCTCACTGACACCGTCTTCATGACCCAACCTTCTGGTTTTGTTGACTCGGACAAACCGGACCATGTCTGTCAGTTGCACAAGGCTCTCTACGGCCTTAAACAAGCCCCGAGAGCCTGGTACACTGAACTTAAGTCTTATTTAATTCATTTTGGTTTCAAAAATTCTGTTTCTGACCCGTCTCTTTTTATTTTTAAGTCAAATTGTGTTCATATTTTAGTATTAGTTTACGTTGACGATATAATTGTCACTGGCCCCGACCAAACCCATATCAAAACCTTTATTAATCAAATTTCTTCCAAGTTTTCACTAAAAGATTTAGGACCTCTCTCATTTTTTCTTGGTGTTGAAGTCACTCCCACAAAATCGGGACTTCATCTTAATCAATCCAAGTATCTCTCTGATTTATTGCATAAGTTTAACTTTCAAGACTGCAACCCCTCCTCCACACCCATGCTTCCGCATCCACCGCTCCTAGCTGAGCCTGACAAACCCATACAAGATGAAACCAACTACCGTGCTCTTATCGGTAGCCTTCAATACCTCTCCTTAACCAGACCGGATATTGCCTTTTCGGTCAACAAACTTGCTCAGTTTTTAACCCACCCCACCGCCCTTCATTGGACCGCCCTCAAGAGATTACTTCGCTATCTTCAAGGTACCCTTCACCTTGGTGTTCATCTCAACCGTTCCAGCCCACTTCGTCTCCATGCTTATTGTGACGCGGATTGGGGTGGTGATACCTCGGATTATGTCTCCACCTCCGGTTACTTGGTCTACCTCGGCTCTAACCCCATTAGCTGGTCCTCACGTAAACAACGAGCCCTCTCACGCTCGTCAACTGAAGCCGAATTTAGAGCTGTGGCCGACACGGCTACCGAGCTGTTATGGCTTAAGTCACTTCTCCAAGAACTTCATATTCGCATTCCCCACCCGCCAGCAATTTATTGCGATAATTTATCCGCCACCCATTACTTCGCCAATCCAGTTTTTCACTCACGAATGAAACATTTAGCACTTTCCTTTCATTTTGTCAAGGAACAAGTCCGACTTGGTCATATTCGTGTTCAACACATCAATGGCAGTGATCAATTGGCTGACACCCTCACCAAACCGCTTCATAAACCACGTTTCCTTGAATTATCGTCCAAGATTGGCCTTCGTCTACGCCCGTCCATCTTGCGCGGGAATATTGAAGATATTAGTCAAGCATCTTAATTACCTTGTTTTTATCATTCTTTGTACAAATAATCATGTGTCTTGAGTCTTGTACAATTAGTGTTGAGTCTTGTACAATTAGTGTTGAGTCTTGTATAATTAGTCTTGTAAATTGTGTAATCTCTCCTAGGTAGTAGTTTATGTTTTGTGTTCATATTATATCCTCTTGTATAAATAGTTAGACAATTGTAATCTTTGTAAAATCAATAAAAAACCAACACTTCATTTTCTTTACAAAAACAACATCAATATATATAACCTTATTCGATTATTTATTCGATTCCTGATCAATAACATATAGATTGGCTTAGAACGAATGATCCTTTAATTAGTTGTTGATCAAACACAAGCTAAGGTGGGCCTTCCTCATGATTTTCACAAACAAGGAATTCGCTGAAACAAAAGGTGCATTCACAGCCAAGACAACACCAGTAAGCAGGGCCGCAAGGTTGGCCTAGCCTGACACAAGAAAGAGGTCTTGTGTCGATGCCAATGCCTTGGAGCATGATGTCCGACAATGGTTGAAATTGTCGGACACCCATGCTCGCCTTAGGCATGGTGCAAAGCATCACTAGGGCAACAATTATTATTACGTTGGCACCTGACTTCATTCTTTTTTTCTTCATCTCCATATATATCTCAATTTTTATATTATTTGTTGTATGTTGCCATGTGATATTATGAGATTTTTTTAGGCATGCAAGGGCAACAATTGATCACGTGGTTTATTATTTTTCATTGATGTCCATCACAATTATTGTACTTTAGAAATAATAATTGACGGAAAGGTACATAAAATTGGTTGGAGGGGAATAAAATTTTTTTATTAAACCCTAAGGCCTTGACTCCCCACACTGCTCTATCTATGGTCGTTCTTACTTTTACTAGGGAATTAAATTCTAGGTTCAGACGGACCATTTCGGTTTGACAAATAAGCCAGGGTTTTGAGAGTTATTTGAAACCATATTATGGTAAAAGGTGATCACATATACTCCCTCCGTCCCGGTTATTTATTTACCTTTATTTTTGGCACAATTATTAAGGAAATGGTAGGAAACCACTTATGGTGATCCTTTGTAGATGACAAGTGGAAAATAATCACACTGCGACTTCAAATTATTCATAGAAAACATTCTCAATATAGAAAGTTAAACAAATGGATGAGATACCCTCAAATGAAAATGGTAAACAAATGACCGGGACAGAGAGAGTATTTGTTTTGCTAATGTTACAGATACCAGCTTATGATAGTTTTTTATTCAAAACTGATCACATTTAACTGTAAATTAGTAACATTTTTCTCGTATGACAGAATGAGTAGTCATAAAAAAACACCAACTTCTTTTAATAATAAGTAACTTCTCTCCCATATTACCAAAATATGATTACATATTATGGTCAGTCGGAAAGTATTCTCTAATAAAACATACTGAAATAGTACAATTTTTGCAATATTGTTTTCTCCAAATACAGTACTTTTTAATAATTTTGAAAGCCAAAATCTATTAGTATTATTTTATAAATGAAAACATGAAAAAAAGACAGTAAGCCTCATCGTCTAAGACGGCCATTTCCGTTTGAAGGTTTCAAACGGTTATATGTGACGAGTTTATGGTCATATATAAATGGTCAAAATTTTACTTAAAAATGAGACCATTTATATATGATCATAAAATGGTCACATATAAGTCGTCTAAAGGCTGTAAACGGAAATGGTCGTCTGAAATGAAATGTTGCGAAAAAAAGAAGATGGAGCAAATAGAGTTTCGCAAATTTTTGTTTCAAACGTAACAACGTGTCCTTTTGTTTCAGAGGGGTCAAGCTCCTTCACAAAAGAGCAAGTGAATCAAGCCCCTTCACAAAAGAGCAAGAGCAATATATAAGACGAGTCGCTCTGACTGAAACAAGACCAACTGATATATAGTTTAATCGAAAATACTAAGGGGGTGTTTGGTTGGAGGTTTTTGAATGTATTGGAATGGATTCAATTCATTCTAGTGTTTGGTTGGAGCCTTTGGGAATGAAGTTAGATACCTAATGGATTCTAATTCCATTCCATTCCCTTGAAATCCCATACCCATATGGCCATATATACACCCAAGATTCTAACTCCATTCTAACTTATTACTATCCTATATCCATTCCACGACTCAACCAAACACTTATGAACAAGTATGAGCTTCTAACTCCAAACCTCTATGATATTATAATCCATTTCAATATATATGTTGAACCAAACCCCCCCTAACGTACTCCTTAAGAGCTGGACATATGGGGTGACACAATTATTGCTCTTTTAGACTTTTCTAATCAATTATGCACACCGTATAATATGCGGAGTAACATGCTCCTAGCTAGACCCGATAAAATTGATCTGATTTAATAAGATTAACTTGATATTCTAAAGTGATTCGAAATTTACCCGATTTGACCCAACCCGACATGACCCGAGTGGAAATGACTTATTTTAAGTAAAATTCCTGACCCGAAATTAAAGACCCAAACGACGCAACCACAAATGACCCGACCCGAAAATAATCCAACCCGAAATTGCTTGATAATTATTAACCCAAAAATAACCCAGTCCGAATTAACCCGACCCAAACAAGACCTGATGCCTCATTTGCCGCGTCTACCTATGATCAAAGATCAATCAACTTTGTAGTACTGCGTAATTAACAGTGCAACAAGTCTCACTTATGACGGGAAATCCGGCAAGCTTAAAATGGATTAAGCCTCCCTCACAAAGAGCAGAGGGCAAGTGGGAGGCAAATGGGGGCCCTCCACATGCTCTTTGTGAGGCAAGCTTGACCCGTCTTAAACTTGCAACGGTCACCTTGTCAGAAATGACAATTTGTGTTAATAGTGTGGATTCGGTTAATGTCGAGAAAATATAACATCTCATGAGTCAGCGTCGCCGAGTCGTTAAGAACTCCATCCTTCATAAAATCGTAGTACAGAGTACTCTATATATTTATACTTGAGGAACTGAGGAGTCTATGAATCCTTATGTAATACTAAAAATTAATTGTCCTACTTTTAAATATAATAATTGAAAATGGTGAATTATCAATTATAACATTACTTAAATAACTTATCAATTCCCATTTTGCTTATACTTTATATTTACGTTTATTAGTCAAGGAGCTTTTGTGCTATTTCATCAAAAAAATTTAAATACAATTTTTAGCCATATTAGGATAATAGGACAACAAAAGTGGAATGGATGTAGGCACTCTTTTGCATGGGCAAAATAATTGATAAACAAAGTCTCAAAAATGTATAATGTTTCAGATTTATATATTATAATATCTGATAACACGCACAATTATTCATAAAAACATCACTCGATAAACTTCATAATTACATATATTAAGCTCAGAAGATAATTTAACACCTCAGTACATCCATAATGCCTATTTATAGACTATGAAATACGTTATCTTATGACTTGATTTACTTAAACACAACACGATAAATCAAAACACACTTAAAGACCAAACTAATGGACGACCGTTAGCTAGCTAAACTGGTAAGGTCATTGAGTAAAACATCCACGACCAGATCTTTGGTCATCATCCATTCTACCGCGTTTTGATTCTTTTATTTCTCACCCAAACATTAAATAAAAAACATTAAAGGACGTCAATTTAACCTTATTCGATTCCTGAGCAACATATATATCGGCTTAGAATAATCGTTTAGTAGTTGTTGATCAACAACTAACGCCACCGATGTAATCAGGATCACAAATATAGGCGAAATGGCTGACACTGAAGTTGCATTCACAATTTTCACAACACCAGTATAAAGGGCCACAAGATTGGCCTCGGCCAACACAAGTAAGAGTTCTTGTGTCGATGCCAACGCCTTGGAGCATGATGTCCGACAATGGTTCAAATTGTCGGACACCCATGCTCGCCTTAGGCATGCTGCAAAGCATCACTAGGGCAACTATTATTATTACGTTGGCACCTAACTTCATGCTTTTTTTGTTCATCTCCATATATATATTTCACTTTTTGTATTCTACTTTTATTATGTTAATTTGTTATATGTTGCTATGTGATATTATAAGCTTTTTTATAGGCATGCAAGAGCAACAGATTGATCACGGGGTTAGTTATATTTCATTGATTCCTATCTCAATTATTGTACGTAGAAATAATAATTGACAGCAAGATACATAAAATTGGTTGGAGGGCAATAGAGATAAAGTTATTGAACTCTACGGCCTTGACCCCACATTGCTCTATGGTCGTTCTCACTTTTACTAGGCAAATTAGTGGTTCAGATGAGTGAACCATTTCCGATAAATAAGACAGGCTATTGAGTTCACCTTACGGTAAAATGTGACTACATTTGCTTTGCTATTGATATAACTTATGTTAGTTTTTGTTTTCCAAAATTGGTCACATTTGGTTGTAAATGAATAGAGTACTAGAGTACATGCTTGGTTTATAAACTAGACAACTCTTTCTTATTCTTTCAATGTGGCAGACTTACATGTGATATCTTCACCGCCCTCACATGTAAGGTCTCCTTATTCGATCGATTGACAGAATCGTCATTCTTTTTTAGCCTATTTCGCCGAACATGAACATCATTGCTTTAATTTCCGAACTCGTTAAATAATGGTCCAGTTTTGCTTTTTCCCCGGAAGGTAATTAGCATCATCATTTTTCGGACTCGTCTTCGTCTCTGAACCCAGGACTAAACCTTAGACTCAAATACCATGTCATATTCGCATGTGGCCCTGGGCTGCGCCCATCGAGAAGGAAATAGCTTAGTGTCCACTTTAACAGTTCAAGATAAGTAGATAAGTAGGTTGGAACCCGCCACCAGATCGTCTATCCTCTTTATCCTAATAAAACCACCCATCGTCGGTGGTCGTCTGTCTTAGGTGTTCGTCATATCTTGGAACGGGTGCGTTATCTTGTCGTGGTGTAGGCTATTCCCGTCTTAGTAGCTATTTTCATATTAAAGTCCGATCTTGTGGCGTCAACTGAGCACGAGCGGCACGAGAGGAATGGGGCGAGTAAGGTTGTTAACGAACCGAATGCTTAGGCGCACACACATAGAGAGAGGATTGTTTAACGTATTTGACAATTGAAGTACGCGTAAGTCACAATAAAGTCCGATCTCATTGAGCACTTGGGTGAGACGTCAAGTATAGCTTCTAGTATCGATGTGAATAATAGGATTGATGATCTCACTTAAATTTATGACGTTTCAGATTTATTTAATACATAATAACACGCACGTAGAAACATCACTCGATAAATTTCTTAATAAGTACATATATAGAGATCGGAAGACAACATAATTAATTATGACTTGATTTACTTAAACAAATACAACACAATAAATCAAAAACACACTTAAAGACCAAACTAACGGATCACTGCTACCTAGCTATGACCCAAAGATTGTTGAACGTTTATGCGCATAAAATAGACACGAGTCTGATCAGTTTTGCTTCTTCGATTTCTCATATCTTGGAACGTATGTGTTAGTTCTTCGTGGAACCGTTAAGACTATTGCCTTGTACGTCGTGCCGTCGTGGTGCAGGCTATGCCCGTCCTATTAACTGTCCGTACTTATTTAACGTATTCGACAATTAAAGTAGGCGTAAGTCATATTATAGTCCGATCATCATTGAGCACTAGGGGCGAGATGTGTACTTTAGCTTCTAGTCATATTAGATTGGTATTGAATGTACCATGCTCATATACATCTGATTGTAGGATCTTATTTGTGATGATCAATAGGATTGATGATCTCACTTATATTAAGGATCAGAAACAGGCCATTAGTACAAATGTGGCATGGTTCACATAAGTACTAATCTACATAGCCATATCAAATGTAAATGTATGATTTACAACGAAAAATCGACTTATATATTAAAAATCTTATTTAATTGTGGAAAATGTATGGGTTTTTAGTAAGAAAAACTATTATCAACCATTAAATCAACAGAACTTATGTGCTCAATTACTAAACAATTGTGTATTTATTTTCAAAAAATGGAGTGCAGATTAAAACCGCCGCTAATTATATGTGGTTAGGTGAAAGATCCAACATGTTATACTTCTCTTGCATGGGCGTTAATTAATTAAGAGAATAAATCGGTTATTCCCCGCCATACTCTAGGTTAGACAACAAAACACAAAAATAAAATAATTAGTAATTTATTACGGAGTATAAATTTACAATCTTTCAACATTTAGATTTCATTTAATTAACTTCGATGTAATGAAGTTCGCACATGCACAGATAAACATGCTCCATTCGTATCAATCATTTGGTGATTAAACGACTCATAACAAAGAATATAAAAGACAGGTAAATGAATGGGATGGAGCAAGTACCATTTTTGTCTCAATTTTAACATACCAAAGGTGAAATCATTGATAATTGATAAACTAAGTCTCAAAAATCAGATTTATTTATAGGATCAGATGACGTTTCAGATTTATTTAATACATAACAACACGCAAATAGAAACATTACTTGATAAATTTCTTAATAGGTACATATATAGAGATCAAAAAATAACATCTCACTACGTCCGCAATGCTTATATATCGGCTAGGAGAGACATTATCTTATAACTTAGATTTACTTACACCACACAATAAATAAAACCACACTTAAAGACCAAACTAACAAATGACAGCTACCTAGCTAAGCTGGTAAAGTCATTGATTAGAACATCCACGACCACAGATCGTAAGCTTTGTCGTCATCCATTTTTACCGTTTTGATTATTCCTTTCTCACCCAAACATAAAAGAAAAAAGGATAAAACAACATTAGTATAACCTTATTCGATTATTTATTCGATTCCTGATTAACAACATATAGATTGGCTTAGAATAATCCTTTAGTTGTTGATCAATAATACGGGTAGTCATCATCTTCAATAACACAAAGAAGGGCGAATTCGCTGAGGTTAAAGGCGCATTCATAACCTTCACAACACCAGTAAGCAGGGCCGCAAGGTTGGCCTAGGCCGACACAAGCGAGAGGTCTTGTGTCGATGCCAACGCCTTGGAGCATGATGTCCGACAATAATGGTTGAAATTGTCGGACACCCATGCTCGCCTTAGGCATTGTGCAAAACATCACTAGGGCAACTATTATTACTAAGTTGGCTAACTTCATGCTTTTTTTCTTCATCTCCATATGTATCTCACTTTTTGTATTATTTGTTGTATGTTGCCATGTGATATTATAAGCTTTTTTATAGGCATGCAAATGCAAGGGAAACAATTGATCACGTGGTTTATTATTTTTCATTGATGTCCATCTCAATTATTGTACTTTAGAAATAATAATTGACAGAAAGGTACTTCAAAATTGGTTGGAGGGTAATAGATAAAATTACCCCCACACTGCTCTATCTATGGTCGTTCTCACTTTTACTAAGCAAATTATTATTATTTTTTTTATAAGGTAAGAAAACTAGATTGGTCCTCGGGTATAGGACCAACCTATTTCATCCTTTCGGCTAAGCGAGGTAAGTTGTGGCCATTGACTTTCAAACCACCTCGAAAGAGTTGGACAAGAATGTCGTCCAATAGAGGTCATAAAGTCGGCGACTTTGTTGGCCTCCCGAAAGCAATGTTGAACTATCACTTCCTCACAGAAATGAAAACCTAATTTCACATCCTTGATAATGCTTGAGATTTCCCACGAAATTTTTCAAGTACTGCGAATTGAGTTAATAACACAGAGATTGTCACCTTCAATTATCAATTTCGAAACTCCTAAAAATTAAGCAGCCAAAATGGCTTCTTTTAATACAAGGGCTTCTGCAACCATGATTTGATGAACCATTTCCGTCTCTTAAATAAGACACGAAATTGAGACCATTTAATGGTAAAATTTTACCACGTACATTTGCAAATATAGTTTAACCGAAAGTCGAGTAAGAGCTGATGGACATATGGGGCGATTCAATTATTTTACTTTTCTAATCAATTATGCACACCGTATAATGTCCTCCCTCTATCTCGGTCATTTATTTGCCTTTTTTAATTCTTTGTGAGAAGTATTTTAATCATAGGCAAACAAATGATTGGGACAGAGGAAGTACAAATTTACAATCGTTTTTTTAGAATTCATATAACTTTTAATCTTCTATGTAATAATGTCTGCACATGCACAAATTAACATACGTCATTCGCCTCAATCATTTATTTGTGTTTAATTAAAATATCCCTCAGAAAAAATATAGAAGACAGACAAATAAATGGAACGAAGCGAGTACCATTTTTGTCTCAATTTTGACGTACCAAAGGCGAAATCATTGTTAATTGAGAAACTAAGTCTCAAAAATATAATAACGTTTCAGATTTATTTATAGGTTCAAATGACGTTTCAGATTTATTTAATAAATAATAACATGCGCGCACATAGAAACATCACTCGATAAATTTCTTACTAAGTGCATAGATAGAGATAAGAAAATAACATCTCACTATGTCCGCAATGCCTATATAGAGGCTAGGAGAGAACCATTGTCTTATGACTTAGATTTACTTAAACACAACCCAATAAACCAAAACACACTTTAAAACAAAAATAACAGATGACCGCTAACTAGCTAAGCTGGTAAGGTCATTTAAGTAGAACATCCACAACCAAAGATCGTAATCTTAGCTTTGTCGTCATCCATTCTACCGTTTTGATTCCTTTCTCATCCAAACATTACAGAAAAACATAAGTCGACATCAATTAACCTTATTCGATTCCTAAACAGCATTTATATTGATTGGCTTAGAATAATCCTTTATTATTTGTTGATCAACAACTAACGCCACCGATGTAATCAGGTTCACAAATATAGAAATGACCGAGTGTAAAGTTGCATTCACAATCTTCACAACACCAGTATAAAGGGCCACAAGATTCGCCTCGGCCGACACAAGTAAGAGGTCTTGTGTCGATGCCAACGCCTTGGAGCATGATGTCCGAAAATGGTTCAAATTGTCGGACACTCATGCTCGCCTTAGGCATGGTGCAAAGCGTCACTATGGCAACTATTATTACTACGTTGGCTAACTTCATGCTTTTTTTTTTCATCTCCATTTATATATATTTCACTTTTTGTATCCTACTTTATTATGTTTATTTGTTGTATATTGCTCTGTGATATTATAGGCTTTTTTATAGGCATGCAAGGGCAACAGATGATCACGTGGTTTGTTTTTTTTCATTGATTTCCATCTCATTTATTGTACGGAGAAATAATTGATAGATGAATCATCTCAATCAAAACCTTAAGGTGATGGTTGAGGCCCATATATTATAGTTATATTCTATTATGCACCCTCAC
>JAIUZE010004881.1:0-17742 GCA_022085475.1 Heliosperma pusillum
GTTCCGATAGAGTTGGAAACATAAGAAAGTCAAGGACAGCAATTAGTCACAAGAAACCACGAAAGAGATACTAGTTATGAGTTACACAGCTATTCCCTCAAAAAATGGATACATAAAAATATCAGTAGACCTTCTATTGACAAGTAAAATGTCGTTCACATGAGCGCCTATACTAACTACGTGAAACCTGGCATGTTATATCTACCAAGTATTCGGGATCTATTACAAGCTAGGCTCCACATTCTGGATAAACTCGAGCCTTACGCAGTTTAAGTGCTGTACGTAATACATCTTGCAAATAAGAAAAGACGAGGAAGGTAAAGTAAAGGCACTTACTTTACACTTGGGCTCTTTTAACTCTGTTGGATTTAGAAGCTTTCCACAGTTCTCACACTGATCTCCTCGAGCAGAATCATAATTGCAACCAGGTGTGGGGCAAACACCCTCCACAAGTCGGTCAGCCAGAAATCTTTCACAGGTATCACAATAAAGCTGCAAGTTTTAGAAAATCAAACAATGAACTTTAGCAAGTCAAGGTGTGGCAATATTGTCGAAATATTCCATGACACACAGCTAAAAGAAAATCGATGTTGGAGGAATAACACCAACCTGTTGCATTGTATTCTCCGTAAGCCAATTGTTCTCCAACACTTTCTTAAAAATAGCTTGGCAAACTTCAGTTTGTTCTGGAGAAGATGTACGTCCAAATTCATCAAAGCTTATATTGAACCATTCATAAACTTGCTTGTGTATTGCATGGTATCTACAGATTATAGGAAATGCCATATGTCACGCATTTTAACACCAAAATTATCAGAAAACCCGCAGAAACCCATATAATTCAAACACTTAATCTATTCTTCGACAATTCTATTACACTTTCAAAAATTCTTCGCCTTTTACATATCATAGCACAAAGCCAGTACAGCCATAACCAATGCAAACTTACAGCCGACTAAAAAATGTTGCAATCAATGCATACTATTAATCAGTAATCATCAAACTCGTAAAATACGGTCTAATTAACAGCATTCAACACTTTCAAACTCGTAAAATACGGTCTAATTCACAAAACAAATTGAACTACAAAATGATAAAGTATAGAGGAATACTTGTCACAGATTTCCTTAGGAGTACAATTCTCCTCCATAGCCTTTGTTTCCGTGGCAGTACCATACTCATCCGTCCCGCAAACATATAAAGTATTGTATCCCCTCAGCCTACAATACCTTGCAAACACATCCGCACTCAACACACCTATCCAAAATTACATCATTACCATTAGTTAGAAAATCATTCCCGTATGTTCAAAGAAAACAAATACTCACTCATAATCACAAATACCTTCTATATCCGAAAAATACCACAATTATGAATATCTATACATTAAAAAAAACAAATGAAACAAAACTAATACTCATCCGAATCACAAATACCCTCCATTTTCAATATGTACCACAATTATGAAACAACACAACACGCTCCCGTGAAATTGTACAAAATAATTACGCCAACTAAAAACAATTGAAATTTGGAACAAAACAAATACTCGCTCTGAATCACAAATACCTTCTGCATTCGATAGGTACCGTAATTACAACCTAAATATCAAAATCGTACATATATACTAAAATAAAAAAATAAAAAAACATGCATTTCAATTCATATTCCTTAAATTTCGAGTAATCCTAAAATAAATAATCACAAAACAATGAAACAATTGCCAATAAACGAAAGATTGAAATCATCCGTATGAATTAAATCAAAATAAATACTAGCTCCGAATTACAAATACCTTCCGTTTACGATACGCAGCACAATCACGAGCTAGAAATCGAAATTGACGAACGTATATATTTAAAAAAAACATGAATTTCATCGATTTATATTCATATTTTCTAATTTTTGTATAAATTCAAGTAATAATATTAAGTAAATAACAACATAACAATAAAAAAATCAATAAATTGCGATAAAGGATGAATAATTACATCCGATGATATTGCCGAGATGAGGGACATTGTTGACGTAAGGAAGGGCGCTAGTAATAAGAACGTTTCGTTTTCCAGGTACCGGTAAAATAGGTTGTTTATCGCCGAGATTCGCCATTGTTGTAGCTCAATTATAAAGAATCGAGAATTAGGGTTTTGTTAATTGGGGATTTGTTGGATGAATGAAGTAATGTATGAAGAGACGAGAATTAGTGAGTAATGAGTATAGTGGAAATAAACGTCAGGGGTTTTTGTTTGGACAAAGCCTCTTATTTTTATGCAACGATGGTAGGAATACTGCGAATCGGCGATAGTAGGGTTAACCCCTAAGAACATACGCCTCTACGATTATTAAATTCCGATTAGTCGGTCGATCGGTCTCTCGATAAATTATTGAAAATTATTGTCTATCTTAATCTAAACTCTAAAAGTAGGGTTAACACTTAACCTCTAAGCACGTACGAGTAGGAATATTAAAATTTCAATCGTAGTCGGTTTGTTTCTCGGTAATTTATTGAGGCAGTATTATTTTTCTAGAGACCATGTAACTCTAGGAAAGTACTTTAGGAAATGTTGGCATTATTGTCATACATGAGATTTTCATCGGTTTTTGAAAAAACATCTCTTACATGTTATTGAGAGATCACTTTTATTATTCCTTTAGACTATCCCCATCCATGATCCATTATTTTCCATCAACTTTCTTTTTTTATTATTTTTTTATCATTTCTTACTCCTAATCACTTATCCACCTCAAATTTTGACTTATCACCAAATTTCACTCATTTTTCCATACATCAATTAACATCAAATTTATCTTTTTTTTTTACTTATCCTACCCTACCCATTTTTTCCTTTACAAATACAACACAAATAAACTAACATTAATTTTATGATACCCCACACATTCTTTGATTTTCTTTCAATTAAATTAATAGTGGGCCTTCACATGAACCATCAATTTTCTCTTCTCTGTACCGAAGACAATCACCTTCATTTCTACAATTGATGGCTAACTTTCATTTTTTTCATCACTTTTTCAAAAGTGATGGACCGATGCAAATGGTCTTAGGTATATTTCATGCCCCTTGTATGGCTGATCATAACAAAAGTTGGTTCTCAATCGTTACTGCGAGTTTAATGAGTTGTAATCTAGGTAGCACGAAAACGGACACGGACACGACACGGACATGTGATACGACATCTCGTGAAATTTAGGACACGGGACACGACATTTAAATTTAATAAAATATATATTTTATAGTTATAAATAACGTACGATTTTATTTTTATATTGGTATTTGATATTAAATGTAAATAATTGAAGATAAAATTTGACTTTGACTATAATTTATTCTCATTTCTCACCCAACTCATCTTCTAATTAATCTCTTTTAGTCTTTCAACCTCTCGTTCCTTATTTATACGTGTCCGTGTGTCTGACACGGGACGGCTAGTTAGAAGGAGTGTCCGTGCTACCTAGGTTGTAATGACATAAAAAAGCGGAAAAAAAAGCGACTTTGGAGCAAAGCTGGTAAATGATTTAGCAGATACTCTACAATCTACATTACCATTTTCTTAAAAAATTTTACTCAAGTCTTCGAGTGATTAAGCCACATGAAACACGTACCCTACATGGACCACTTTTGATAATTAGTGTCAAACGAATTCCGTTTCTATAATTTTATATATTTCAACTTTATTGTGGAAAAAGGATTTGATAACCAATTGAAATACCTAAATCAGCTAGTCTTACTAAAGACGGGCATATCCGTCACAAACTGAAGACGAATAGAACACATCTTACAATATGCAAGTGGGAGGGCAAGTGGGGTGATCCATTTGCCCTCCACTTGCCTTCCCAGTTACATATTGTGAGAGGGACACTATCCGTCTTCAGCTTGTGACGGATAATGTCCGTCTTCAATGAGAATTTGTGTACCTAAATTGATAGCCGATCGAACAACCGATATGAGTAACCTAAATAATACATGCCCGACTCAATCTGAATTGAACTGAAACTTAACCGAATTTAATCAATGGAATGATATTCGAACCTGAATATACCTAAACCGATAAGAATGGAACTGAATAACATGAATTTAAAACACTCATATTTTAGGTGTCTTTTAATTGATTCTTTACTTATTAATGATTTTATGGATTATTAAATTCATATTGAAAAGTATTAAGGTAGATTTAGTTTTTTTTACTCAAAACTCAAGAAAAGTATGACCCGAAACTCAATTGAACTTGTATTGACCCAACCAAAATCGTATCAAGGTCAACCCGATTTAAATCTAATCGATTAAACCATATCCGAAATCAAATCGAATGACCCGTTTGCCGGATCTTTATTTAAATATCATCTTACAGCATGCTAAAAGGGTTAAAAGTTACGACAAGCAAATCTTCCTCGTCGCAAAATTGATGCACCAAGTCGCCAATGAATATCCCGATTCAACAGGAAATGGCACACCGGGCAGCGAACTCAAGCCGTGCCTTGAGAAACCAATCATGGTGTTATAGTAGGAAGGTTTAAAGAGTTGTTCCAATAAAATGGGCTATCTCTACCTCTCCATTTCTTTCTACACAAAAAAATCCAACCAATATATATTACCCTTAAATATTTCTCTCTGTCAACATATTCACAAACTCGAGTTTGTGAAGCACAAAAAAGAAGCAATTGGATGAATACAAAGAATAATCGAATCCTTCACGTATGGCTTATATACTCTCACCTTCTCAAAAAATATTGGCAGTCCTGCAGTATGATATATTTCAAGCCCAAACCCGGTGCTTCATAAGACTTGATCGTTCTAATCACGTATATTTTCTCACCGAAACAAAGGAGTTACGAGTGTGAAGTTGTCTGATTTGGAATAGAATTGCTGCTGCAACACCTAGAAAGCACGCGCGGAGAAAGTGGTATGGTAGGAGTCGCAGGACCGCTTCCCATGTCACGGGTTTTGTGCAGTAGGAATGTACCTGCTAAAATGGTTATAAACCCGCAGCCTTGTGTAGCTATTTGTGAAGCACTTTGAGTATCCCATTCCTGAAGTTGGGGAAATTACAATTTGTCAAAAACACACGACTACACGAGTATAACTGAGCTTTACTAAAACAACTAGAACACCACATGTACAAATGAAGCTCTGCCTAACTTTGGTGCTAGAAATCTTTGAATAGGAATTCATAGGATATTGCCCGGTTATATTATTGGATATAGGGTCATACGTAGACATGGTAAAAGTGACCCACGATTCGGATTCAAAAAGAACAGTCTCAAGTAGAACCGAACATGAATTAACCCAACCTTATAACAACTTGAAATTATTAAATCAAAACAAAAACCTTAATAGTTCACGTTTGAAACTCTCAAAATGACTCGATTAACCTGACTAGTAACCATTTGACCCACCCAACCTTGCCCGAACCCGAATTACCGTGATGACTGATGACAACGTACCTCAAATGTCCAAAAACCGAAATGACCCGAATGACTCCTTTTCCATGTCTACTCATAGAAATGACTAAGGATTGGGTGGAGCTTCGCCCGAATGGCATATATCCAACCGTCACTTGGTAAACAGGTCGTTTGTATCCTATCCCAACCCAAATCATTCGTCATCAGCAAGTCGAACCAGCGGATTGGGTGATTTAATTAAAATTATCACAACATTAGTCTTTTCAAATACTCGTACTACATTTCTAACCATCTTCAGATTTATATAGGACGGTCAATTCAATTCACAAGTCATTGGTGTAGGTTTGAACTTTGGATAAATAGCATTAGAAGCATAAATTGTTCAATGGCTGCACTGCAGTATAAACCACATAGTTATATATACTGCTAACCCCTGTTCTCACAGATTCATTAAAGTACTTGCGCTTCATATAATAGTAGTACTAGTACCAGTCATTTTATGTCATTCTCAACAAAATTTCCAGTTGGCTCATCCAGAAATACCCTCTTTCTGTTGCTATGGATAAGAGTCACAGATAGCGGACGTCCGATCCCTCTTATCCTGCAATTTGCAAGAGCCCTTGAGGCATTGTGGATTTAGGGCTAAGGTTGTTGGGAGGAACTTACTTGAACGGATACCATTTAACATTTCAAGCAGTAAAAAGGTACTCATTTGGCACAAAAGCGGTCAAGATAAATCAATATTACCTTAAACATGATCATACTTGCAAGAATTGTGAATGACGTGAACATAACATAGTAGACAGGCGATACAACGGCAGTGTTGAAGGAGTCCAGTGCCTGCAGGGATTTGAGGGCCATTTTAGATACGGGTGAACTCAGAAAGGGGCGGAGGTAAAAGAAACAAAATCAGAGCTCAGCAAATCATCAGACAAAACTCGAAGAACCGGAGATAACATCCAGATTAAAGCATCGACTGAACATCCAAGGATCACATAGCAAATTTGCTAAACCAACTAGAACCTTTGCCTACCAAACATCAAGATAAAAATGAGCATTAATTGTTCACCTATGATTGAATCATTGTTCACTTAACATTCCTTTTTTAAGTTAACCTCCCACTTCCCTAACAAAATCGATTAATTTCTTACATTCTTACGGAAGAGGTAAATTCACGGATAAAGCAAAATGTATACAATGCTAAAAGTCTAAAACATCTAGTTTAAGTATAAAAGACTTCCAAGTATAAAGTTTCATACTTTCAAAGAAAACATAACAGACAACTAAGAAAAACTGAAAAAGAGAACAAGAAAGAATGAAAGTACACCACACTGCATAGTGCATACACTACCTTGTTCAAGTAATTGATCTGCAAAATGCAACAACCAGCAAGAATTATCGTGAAGAACCATGCTTGAAAGTATTTGAACTGGTTATGTCCTTGAAAAGACAACTTCAAAGCAATGCCCACAGCTTTCACGCTCATAACCTACATGATGAAAACACAAATCAATCAAGGCAATAAACATCTTATTACTACTCATAGCAATACCAGCAATAAAGCTAATCATTGACTTTAGTGACTGACCGTAATAGAACCCATGAGGGAGCAAACACCAATATATACGATCATATGAGAATGCCCATAACGTGGAACATAGTAGAAAATTAGGACAAGAACCGTCACCAGCACAAGAGCAGCATATACAAGGAAACCTGAGCACAAAAATATTTCAAATAGAGTATTTTAGATAAAGACAGTCAAATATTGATGCTAATATGTCAATATTCTGAAACAAGGCAAAATTACAGCATCTAGGAAATTCCAAATACTAGCATTGTAATAACAAGCCTCAACGTATCCCGCCTACCCTATCCCATAGGGACTTGGATGTACTTACTCTTTCCCTCGTGTTAAATTCACAAATACTGTAATTATTTTATGTCAAGTTTTCGGATACATAGTACTAAAAGATTTATGCCAAGTTTTCAGATGTGTAGAGCCAAAGCTCATGATGAATCTTTTTCTAAATGCCAACCTTGAACATCTTTTGAAAATTACAGAAGATGACAAGACACTCAAGCCGTTGTCGGTATAAAATCTGGGTCGGGCACTACATTGACGTTACCACGACCACAATTTAAGGCTGCATCAGCCGCATTTGTGGCGCACGTGCGCAACTACCAAGCTAGCCCGCAATAATCCATCCCAAATAATGAGAATTGATACCATGATTGTATCTATTTATAAGTACCTGGCTGGGTAGCTAATTGCCATACTTGCCTAACAGATTCAATCATCCTTTCACGTGGTGCATGCAAAACAATAGTGGTTGACCCAACCACACATAGAACACAGCCAAGCACACCAAATATGTGCAACCTTTCCTTCAAGATAAAGTGAGCTAGAACTGCACTGGAATACAAAAGCAATCTTTAGCTTTTCGAAAAAAATTGCACTTGTACCAGTTACCAAACTGCATAGTCCATACTCCATACCTAAAAATAATGCTAAGGGCTCCCAAAGGAGTGACAAGAATTGCAGACGCAAAGGCATACGCGGCGAAATTTGCTATCTCCCCAACAATCACTACAGATGTACACACATAGCATTAATTCAGAATTAGAGGGTTAAAATCACATCGACCAAAATTAACATTAATCAAAACGCCAAAACGAAAAGTAACACGTCGACAGCTAACCGAGACCTTAGAATTATGATCATGTTCTGATTTCTGAACTTCTGATACCGAGTTATTTTGTATAAGAGAAACATCATTTAGTTGCATATATAATTCGAAGAAAAGGAAGTAAACACAGAATACGACCCTGACTAATAGCACGTGTTTGTCACATTTCCGCTTATAAGGGAATCAAAGCTTACTTGCAATCATTCCAACCCACCACCAAGGTTCAGCCAAGTATGAGTGGCCGCCCGAACCTGTCACGAAAGCAGTAAAAAATGGCTTTTAATGATAGAATAATGCATGGACCAACAGAAAAGGGCAAAATTTTGAATGAGACAATGTGAAATTGAGATATGGAGAGCTTCTAAGAGTTAAAAAAAGATGAGCTTTTACGATTCTTTAATTAAAATGCACCCTAAAACCTTATAAGCATGCACTATGTCTCACTTTTACTCTTATAGTGCTCGTTTGGTTACCATATGGGAATTAAACTCCCATGAGTTTAGAAAACACATGAATTGGACAATTCATGTGAATTGCTCAAAAGACGTTTGGTTGCCATATGGGAATTAAATGCATGCGGGAGTTTACAATTACCTAGGGGTGGGGGCTACGTGGTTCAATTCCTCCATTATGGAGGAGTTGGCAATTCATGGGAAAATGTGAATCACCCAATTTTGGGTAACCAAACGACTTTCATTTTACCAATTCCCCGTTTCTAAAGAGGTAACCAAACGAGCAGTCAGTCTCTTCAAAATATATCCTATAAAAACAGCCCATAGTGGCGGAGCCATGAATTGGGGGCGAAAAATTTCAGGGAGGAAAGACTAATAATGTCACAAGATAAATCAGAATAAATATCCAAAACTTCAACCAAAAATTCCGATTTTTCCATCGTTCAAGGTGATCACGCATAGCTCCCCCACTGAACTCACAGCAACATTACCCCATCGTCTTAAAGACACTAGCAAATTGCGGGGTAAAGGAGGCCAAAAATAGTAGTGAAAAGCTAAAACAATACCGAAATCGTAAAAATTTCTACAGATAGCAACACACATTTCCAATTCAAAAGAAGAAATCAAGTTAAAGATCAAACCTGCTCTAAGACCAGAATTCCCAGCTTTCACAAGACCCTTTTTCTTAATAATAAAACTAGACCCAATAAAAACACTTGAAGAAACAGCCAATAGAAGCCCAGTTATACTATCTGATGACATTCCCATTTCCAGAAACAAAACCCTAGAGACTTTCAGCAAGTCCTTAAATCTCCAATTTTCTGAAATTTCAAACAAAAAACAGAAATGATCACACCTATTAATTACCCTTAAACATCAAAATTACATTAATTAAGACATAAAAAAATGCCTAAAATGCCTAAAATACAAAATCATAAGAATTAAGATAAGAAGAAATAACAATTACTCCAAATTATTTACCTAATATGATCACATGGGTATAATTGATTTGTAATCCTTGCAATGTTTCCAGAAATGGGTATTTCTCAGATGATCAGAAAATTCAAAAAGATCAAAACTTTTGTGTTTTTTAAGTCAAATTACAATTTGGGTCTTTTTCTTGTAAAAAAAAAGACCCAAAAAATAGTTTTTTCTTAATTAATTCAACGATTTCTCTGTGAATGAAGAAGACAAATTATTGCTGCAATTTTTTTTGGTGTTCTTCCCCAATTAATTATACACAAGTGGGAATTGAATTAGTCAAAAACATTATTAAAATGAGGAAAACACATGGGCACTTGCAATAAACAAGATTTAGAAGTTAATTAATCTTTCTCACAATTATTTTAGTGGGAAAATTGAGATTTAATTACACACAAGATTTTGGGAGGAAGGTTTTGGTAGGAATTTGATATTTTTGTTTCTTATAACAATTCAAATCGGATGCATAATATATGCAAATATGTAGACAAATGTAGAAAAAGTCCATGTTTTGCTTGCTTCTCCTCATGATTTCCATATTTGTTGATCAAGAATTCAAGTGATTTTTTTTATTATTACTGAATACCGAGTGTTATTAATTGTATTTTAAAAATTCGTGAAGGTTTTAGTAAATTAGTATTACAAAATACTCCCTCTGTCCCAGTGATTTGTTTACCTTTTATTTTGGCACAAATACCCAGAAAAAGGATGAAAAGTCTAATATACCCCTAACTAATTCAAGTGGTATATGGAATGGGAATGGGAATTGGGGCCCATTTGCTCTCTTGCTTTTTAGTCTGATTTTCATTCAAGGGAGACCACCTGATTATTTCACTTGATTATTGCTTTTTAATTTGATTTTGATCGGCTAATTAAGGTAGTGAATGTATATGGGCTGCTTGGTCCATTTTGTTCCAACTTTTCTCCAGGGGCAATTTGGTAAAGTTGTACTTAAAAAGCTACTTATATAATAGAAAGGTAAACAACTCACTGAGACACCCATAAATGGAAATGGTAAACAAATGACCGGGACGGAGGGAGTATGATTTAAAGGGAATTATAACTCGATAAAGGATACGGTATTCGGATATTGTCAAAGAAAATAAAATATATTTCGTACGTATCGTATAAATATAAATAAAATTTATAGTTTACCAAAATTACCACGATCGGGAGACAATAAGTTCAGGGTTATGACCAAAATTCTAAATATTAGGAATATAAATATACTCTGTATGATTTATATATAGTATATGTTAAGTAACAATCATCGCTAACACAATATGGAGTATACGAATTACAATGAACTATAGATTATATGATATCCTTTTGAAATTTTATTAACCTAAGAGCTGATAAAGACACTACAAACGTGCTAACAGTGGACAAGGAAAATGGTCGAAGGGGTTGCCAAGGAAGGAAGAGAGAATAGAGGAGGCCGGAAGGCAGGAGGCGCGAACGTCAAGTACATGAGAAGACTAGCTATTGAAAAAGTGTGACATAGCCTCATTAGCAACTAGTTGTCCCGCTAAAAACCCGATGAAAAGGTCCGTCGTGATGATAGAGAACTACATTCGTTAAAGATACCACACTAACACCAATGCACTATATTAACTTATTAAGTGCCAACGACTAAACAAACGAGGCAACATCATAATTCATTGCATCAACTTTCACCAAAAGAAACGAGAGCCATGACCTTTTGGTGTGTTCTCAAGTCAAAATCAAGCATGAAGCAAAACCATAGTGAACTTATTAATCAATTTAGTCTGACACCAATACAAAATAATCATAATTTTAGAAAACTCAAAAGTGTGAAACCCA
The DNA here is from genome assembly GCA_022085475.1 of Heliosperma pusillum. Taxonomy (NCBI): domain Eukaryota; kingdom Viridiplantae; phylum Streptophyta; class Magnoliopsida; order Caryophyllales; family Caryophyllaceae; genus Heliosperma; species Heliosperma pusillum. The sequence continues at coordinate 11,366 of JAIUZE010004881.1, forward strand.
ATGAACTTTCTATTAAGAGGTAGTAGGTGAAGTGCGTTCCATCAAAAACCCTTTTGCCTAAAGTTAACCTTCCACAAACATTGCATTATACCATTGACATTATAATTACCTTTACCCAAATCCTTATAGCACATGGATTATCCATTTTAAATAATAAAACAGGTTAAATAGATGGTTGAGACAAAAGGCAAAATACGTAAGAATGAACAAACTTTCGTCCAGTTGATCTATATAGAGTAGTATTTGACGTAGGATCATCAAATGAATTAGAGAGACCTTGTTCTAAAAGGCAGATTGAGGCCCTACATAGTAAGAAAATTAAGTATTTTAGTAAATAGTAGTCGAAGTTGGACACTTGGGAAGTAAATGAACTTAAGAGATGTCGGTTCTTAAAAGTGATTGAGAACCGTATGATCATGCCATCATGGTATTAAACAGCCCTAAATTGACCCGTTTTATACTTACGGATATGATCCTCTTAAGAGGGAGCAACTGTTACCTTTAATATAAAGAGAAGTGGTGTGACAAACACCCTTATAATCTCACCTAAAAGAGGTAACAAAAACAAAGTATAATAATATACAACAGAAATTCAAACATGCTACAAAAATCCATTAGTAAACATTCATGTACTATAATGTTAATCATAATCCTCTGTTTATCAACAAAAGGGTATTATTGCAGCAGTAGTAGCAGGAAAACTACTGATGAGTATACCATGCAGCAGTGTAACAGTTCAATAGCAGAATGTGATGCAGAGGCTGAAATGTTAATGCAGTCGGATGTCGCGAGACGGTTTCTTGAAGAGGGTAAGCATATCTCCTATGGAGCTTTAGCTAGAGATCATCCGGTTTGTGGCGGAGTTCGCGGTCAGGCGTATTCCAACAATGCTAACTGTCTTCCTCCACAGCAGAATCCTTATCATAGAGGTTGTTCTAAGTATTATAGGTGTAAAAGGGATGATTAAATTTTGTTGAAAAACTTAAACATGTTTGTGTGATTGTAGTCTGTTAAATTTAATGTATGCAACACATAAGGAGATGATGATTGTTGTGCAATATGGGTGTAAGTTTTTAAATGTGTTTCTGCAGTTTTTCAATGTAAGCATTTCTCAGATGATAGATGCTGCAAATTTATTTCACCAAGTCTTCCTTGTGAGTTGTGAGTGAGATGACGTATCCGTCACAAGTTTACGACGGGTCAAATACTACCTATGTGGGTAGAAAGACAAAATAGAATGATACTCCCACTTACCCTCCCACTTGCAAGCTTGTAAAAGGGATTTGACCCATCACAAACTTATAACAAATAGATCCGTTACAAGCGAGACTAATTGAGAAACAATATGTCTGGAAATTTTGAGATGGCAAGTCAAGCTTACATGCAACTTACCACGATCTTAGCATGTTAGGCATTGATGCATTTGGCTCCAACATAAGCCCTAAAATCACTTAAAAATGTTGACTATGGCTCAAGAATTAATGTTTATGCTCCCTTATTTACTATTGTCGTAGAACAAAAATCATTAGTTTATTGGTGACTAAAACAAAATCAATTAGTTCGTGGCGAGTCATTATGTGCAGTCATCGCTAGTAGTGGCAGTAGGTACGTAGTTCCCACCACTAATTGCAACTTTTTTTCTTGGTACATTCCCATCTTAATTGTAATTTGTTGGCTAAAGAGAAATGACTTTACTAGTAAAATAACGATTGGTTATTTTTATTTGTTAAAATATATCACAAATTATTACTCCCTTCGTCCCGGTCATTTGTTTACCATTTCCATTTTAGGGTGTCTCATTCATTTGTTTACCTTTCTATATTGAGAATGTTTTCTATAAGTAATTTGATATCCCAATGGGACTATTGTCCACTTGTCATCCACCAAAGACCACCACAAATGATCCCCTACCATTTCCTTAATAATTGTGCCAAAAGCAAAGGTAAACAAATGACCGGGACGGAGGGAGTATTAAAGACGGTGCATAACCGTCTTCAGACAGATCAAATTTCCTGTCACCATTTAATGAGAGGGAATTCAACCCATATTCATTAAAAACGGATATACGCCGTCTTCAATAAGATCAACTGATAATATATTCACTTCATCCAATTATTAATTTTATTCTTTAATGAATATAAGTTGTAGTCCTACTTCGTAAATTTTAACATAGACATCTAAAATTTGTATAATACTCCGTAGATCATGCTTATCATTATTCCCAACAATAAATAAAGAATCAATACAACAAAACCTTAAACCTTCACCACAAAACTTCATATAAAAAAAACAATATTCTTATAACAATAAATTTTCATCCTATGGAACAATCTTGTAATAAAGCCTTCATCTTCCCTTTATCATCTCCTATATATCTCCTGAAAGCTAATCTTCCCTTCCTCTTCATCAAACTCCACCTTTTAATTATTTATTCTCTTTGTGTTTTGCGCTTCGTTTTACACTTTTACCTATTTACTTAATCAGTTTTTAGTTAAAACGGATATCACCGTTTTAAAAAAGATCGGGTGGATTGACTATTTATGGTGTTATCCATTAATTAACTACTTCAAGGCTTCAAGCTTCTTATGTCATTGCTAAATACAAACTGGACAAGAAAATGCGAGAGGAAGATAACAGCTTGCTTGTAAATAACAACAATATCTTAGGGTATTATCGTGTGCCACACAACCACTAATTAAACAAAAAAAATGGTTATTCTTACTGATATCATGCACTAAAATATACTCCGTATAATTATAAAAGTTAAATATAACTATATGTATAACTAAATTAGGAAAAGCAAACATTTGTAAAAAGGCGTCACCTAACGTAGTGCTTATAACCCTAATTCAACCAAAAAGACGTATAATCACGACGAACAAATACTTGACTAATCCAAAATATATCCGACTTGTATATTACTCGAATCTAAAATAATTGAACCCGTAACTAATCCACCGGACCAGCTTAACTGGTCGACATGAGAGCATATATTCATCACCCAAAGTGAGATAGAGTATATATTCACTTATCACTTAAATTATTATTTCCATTACAAAAAAGTTATAGACTTGTTACAAATCGAACGGTACATCAGATAATTAGAATCAGATTCAAGAAAACAAAAACCTAATACAAAATTAAAAGCATATATTCATTTTACTACTATAAATACATAATCCTCTCCTACCAATATATCTAAATAAATTCTTACTACAAACAAATATCAAGAGACTTAAAGACATTATTCTGTTATTGTTTATTCCGCCTTATTAGATCTATTTTTCCTTCGTATTCAACCAAAAATGGGAGGTCATTATGGGCATCATGATGGTCATCATGGAGCATGGGGTGGTGGGTATGGTGTAGGGTATGGTGGTGGACATGATCATCATTACGACGGTCATCATAACGGCGGCTATGGTGGTGGTTATGGCGATTATGGTCATCAAATGCATGGTAATGATCATCTTGGTTATGGACATGATGGACATCATGATCATCATCATCATCATGATGGTTCTTATGGTGGTGGAGGTCATGGTTACTATGACAATGGATATGACCATAACCACCATGGAAATCACCACCATGGTCACTACTAGAGAGCATGCATGCATGCATGCATGCATGTTTCTAAAATTACGTTAAGTTAAGAGAGAATTAATAATCTCATATGTTTGAAAATAAATTAGACATCATACTCATCGAATGCATGCCATATATGCATGATGCGTGCATGGATGTTGTAATATTTCCTCATGTTATATTTTTATTTCTATAATTAGACCTATTTGTATTGTTAAATTTGTCGACGGTTTTTATCGAATATGTCTTGCACTTGTGGTTAAGACAGAGGTATTGTAAAATATAGGTATTAGGTTTGAATCTCATCAGCTCCCCTCTATTGTATTAAGACTAATTAAATGCGCTCTTCGTCAGACCAACTTATGGACGGTTTACTGATTTCTTCAACTTACAAAAAATTGTGTATGTGTTATCCAAAGAAGAGCTTAAATGGTAGAGTGATAACGTTGTATACTTAATCATATCATAATCTATTCCTCCCTCAGTCTCGGTCAATTATTATCATTTTATTTTGGCATAAAAACCAAGGAAAGAGTAGGTCACCATTTGTGGTTCCAATTAGAAGATGACAAGTGATCATTATATCAGTTCTATTGAATGATCAAATTACTCATAAAAAATCTTTTAAATATAGAAAGAATAACAATTCATTAAGACAGCCTAAAAACAAATTGGAAAACAGCTGACCGGACAAAAAAAGTACTATAATGCACAAAAACATTCCCCTATCACTATGTTATTTGTTTAATTTAGCTCACCAAATAATGTGATTGATAAAATCTTAAATACAAACGTAATAATCTTCAAATATTTTGAATTTGATTATACCGAAAGTAAGGTGTATGTTGCCTAATTTGAAATACACCCTTGTACAATTATACGCAATATTCGACAAAAGTTTATTACATCGAGTTAAATATAGATTCAACCAAATATCATACGGGAGACAAATTTATTCAACCCAACATCATAACACAAATTCGCATATGGTAGTATTATGTCTTTTTATTCTTATCAAATGATATTATTTGACACATCTTAAATTAAAGACATATATTATCCGTCTTATGCCAGAGTTATTGATATCATAATACTTTATATGATTCCAAAGCCAACCAAAGGCAACATCGGTCGCCTGAATGTTGTTTTCTTGTAGTGGTGGTTGACTTTGGACCATTGTTGTTGCTAATAAAAAAGCTTTTAATTTATTATACAGTAGGTCTTGCTTGCGACGGATCGGATCTTGCGACGGGTATTTTGTGAGAGGAAATGGGTAGAGGGGACAAGGTGGGCACCCCCCATGTGCTTCTCCACTCACCCTTGATGGGTATTTTGTGAGAGAATATGGTATCCGTCTTAAGCTTGCGACGGATAGTGTCCGTCACAAATGAGAATTTGTGTTTATTATATATGATAGTTAGAGTAGAAAGATAAACGTGCTAGTGTGGTAGGCTACATTTTTAATGACTTTTTACGCGTAAATGATGTAACGGTGTACCTTGTACGTAGTGTACGCAATTAGACGCAATTTAGTGGTGTCTCACCTGATTTTTTTTTTCGCCACTATCTAAATCATTTTCCATGTGTTTTCAGCCTGAAAATATGACTTTTATGTTGATCCAAATTTTCCAGTAACTTTAATTATAAGATTTACAAGGTCAAATTGAACTTCTTGTCAAGGTTTACTTAGTGAGCTTTGAGTTTTGACCCTTTGTTATCTCGTACGTCTAAGCATACTTAGAGCTTAGAGGCTTAGAGCTGGACAATGGGTCGGGCTAGAATCGGGATGGGTTGGGGGGAAGGGATCCCGAGCCCACATTGCGGGACAGAGGGGTGCGGGCCGGGCCGGATTGGGGAATTTGTGGCCCTAAACCGGCCCGCTTGGGAAAAAAAGACTTTAAATGGGTGTGCCAGTGTGGGCTGGCGGTAGCGTGGGTCGGGGAGAATGGAACCCGGGACCGGCCCAGGTTAAGGAGCGGGTTGGGCGGGCCAACATAGTGGGTCAGCGGACCAGAGGGGATGCGGCCCGATAGGGCGGATTGAGACAAGCCAGCCCAACCGGGCTGACCCGCACCATTTTCCAGCTCTAAGCATACTAGGGAGTATAATATTTATCAAAATTTACAAACAAATAACTTTGGTCAATCATTAAAGGTTCTCTAATATGACAACACAAAAATATTACTGTCTTAGAGCAAGTTCAATGGTTTCTTAGAGACTTGCTAGCTAGTGGCTAAATGAGCTGAGCAAAAAATCCGATTATCCAAACCGATCCGATATCTGATCTGAATCCGATCCGAATTTTTGGATACCCGATCCGAAAGTTAAGTTTGGATCGGATATCCGATCCGAAATCTTTGGTTTTGGTTTGGATATTGGATATTAGAAAAAAAATATTTGGATATCCGATCCGATCCGAAAATATAATTTTCTTGTATAATTTCGATAAAATACAATGTTATTTCATAAAACAACTTATAAAAGTTTTAATTATAAGAGAAATATGTAAGTGATATTTAAATTTTATGTCGAGAACATTAAAGTAAGAATACTAAAGAAAATCATCGTGTAAAACGATGAATATGATCGTGTTTCAAACTTAATTTTAATGTAAATTCCAACATATGGATATCCGATGGATATCCGTATCCGATCCGATTATTTTGGATATCCGAACACTGGATATCCGATACATTTGGTTTGGATATTGGATATCTAAATTTTGGAATTCTAATTTGGATATCCGATCCGAACTAGCACTTTGGATCAGATATCCGATCCGTGCTCTG
>JAIUZE010004882.1:0-51488 GCA_022085475.1 Heliosperma pusillum
AGGGTTTCCCTACTCCGTATTTGTGTTATTAATCGATGCTATGAAATGTTATATGATATTGTTTGTGATTGATGATGAAGATGATGGAGTTCGGGTTTAGGGAGATGTTGTCGATTTCATGGTTACTATGGTTACTTGTGATTAGTGATCCCGTTGGGAGACAGATCACACCCCGAGTTCGCCCCCGTAGTTATCCCGCCATGTGGGGGATGTGCACATTAATGATTCGGGTTCTCTCGCTGCGGTGAGAGGGGCTTTCGACGCTTGTGCCTGCGGTCCAGGGTCAATAGATGGTTTGTAGGGCAGGCTGGTACCCTGAGCCTACGGAGGTGTCCACTGTTGTGGCCCTCCTGGTTTCTCTTATCCCTTGTGCTTTTGCTTGTGCATTGATCGATAGACACGTCTACTGACCCTTCTACTGTTTAAAAACATGATTTAATTCATTGGAGGATGGTGAGCAGGTGATCACAGGTAATCGTTAGAGCATGACGGGAACTAGGATGGGATCACCTATCGAGTCTAGCTTCCGCGTTGGAGTCTTAGATGATTGTTAAACATTCTTTATTCATTTTTTATTGATTGGAATTGATCGGATGGTATGCCATCCGTTTGAGACATATATTGGTATTTAAAAATTTATTAATAAGTATTCCTTCTTTTATTTCTTGTTGTAATCTTCACTACCTCGGGCAACCGAGATGGTAGCCCTTCCATGTGATATGGGGGTATTGTAAGGCACCTTGGTGTATGGGGGTATTACAATTGTATCCTTGCGAGGTGGTGTAATTACATGTAGCGTACTTGCTTATTTATTCTTGACCTCATCTATGTGAGGGTTTAGCCGGAGGATGATGCTTGTACTCTTTCCGCCTCTTTCGTGCGGTTTTAACCGAATATGGGTACTCGCTTCCGTGTGGGTTTACCCGGAGTATCGAGTCTTGGATGCGAAGGTTTATCGCATGTCGATTCAGGAGGGTTTATCCCGAGAGTCTGGCCGGATTTAGACTAGGACTTCCTTATTGTTGTCGTCCCACCGGGAGGATTAGAGTCATGAGTATACGACACGTTTGTCATATACAGTTAAGGGAAACGTTGATCTTGTGGACTAGTTTGTCTTGTCTTGCAAAGTACAGATGCTAGTGCGTGTCATTTACTGTGAGAGTGTGTTTGCTTATATGTTTGATAATATGTTAGCCGCTTGAGTACTTGGATTACCATATTTTCCGCAACATTTATGCGTGCTTGTTTGTGTTATATTTCCGCTTTATCGAGGGTTGTCAAACACATAACAATTGAGTAATACACCCCAAAAAATAAAATATATATAGCAATTGATGAGGACAAAGAGAATAGAAAATAATGTGATATAACCTTAATGTTGGATCAATTTACTTTAAGTATATATTAAAGCGATAATTTAGCTTGGTGAAATTTTTGCTAAATAGATTAAGGCTTATAATTATTGTGTGTGATTATTCCTGTGATTGAAATGATGACTTATTTAATTGTTTCTGTTTCACACACATGTTTGGATATGTTTTTTTTTCCTTAATTCGATTTATTATCTTTGTAATATGTTTATTTTTCTTTTCTAATACATGGTTTTTAGATAACTAATACTTAGTACTATATTCAATGTTTATCCCTAATTCAATGTTTTTAGATAACTAATACTTAGTATATCATTAGTACTATATTCACCTATAAAATTTCTTTTCGTTTTACAGAGAATTTTGGTATAGCTATAATCAATGTTTATCCGTCAACGTTTACATTTCTTTTACACTCTCACTGTCTTAATCATTTCTTTACCTTTGATTACAATACTCTTCAAAATGAATAAAAAAGATAAACAAATGATTGAGACGGTGGAAGTACTATGTAGGGACAAATGTGAAATATAAATGTAATTCATTCTCTTATATCGAAAATTATAAAATATTATGCTTATTATTTAACTTTGAATTATAAAGAGCGAAATAGTTTCATATTCACAAGTTTGTATGTGTCAAATGAGCTACTAGAAATTACGAAGTACAAGGTAAGGAGAATGAAGATTGGACATTGACATTTCATCTATAATATATAATTCAAAATAACTCAAATCTAAAAACCTTTGAAATAATCAAAATATAAAGTTATATGAGGTCATGATTTTACTCATAATTAGACATATTCATTTTAGAAAATGAATTTTGGAATATCTATCTTACAATATATATTTTTAATAATATTTTAAAATAATTAAGTTTATTAATACACGAGTTTCAAACTAATCGGAGATATTTTAGAATGAAAGACAACTTGATAGAAACGACAAGGAGTTGATATATATGCACGTACTCTACCGTACCAAATGTAACATCATGAACTAAAGAATTTCAAGTTGGAATTTACGAATTCAATATCTCTTACACAATCCAAGGCTGAAGCAACCTAGTGGGTTTACACCATCAACCTTTAAAAGTCAACCCAATAATCATCCATATCAGACGGCAAAGAAGCACACTTTGAAAGCAACTTATGTTGCAAACTTCTAATTTGCCCACAGAATCCAATGTCTGTCATGTTACTCGATAAATAAGTTTTCTTATATTTGATTAAAAGTATATCCTATAGGGAATTTATCCTTTTAAAAAAAAAACAAATAGTTATATCTGAGGAAGTAATTACTCATTTGTCAATGTCAATCACAATATACTTTTCAATAGACCTAATAAATGGGTCAACCGGATCAGGCGTAGGTCGATCAGTTCGGGTCGGGTTGATTTCGAATTTGCAAGAATTTGGACAGGATGGCTTCAGGTCAGTTTCAGATCAGTTATCATCAAGTTATCTAGAAAAAATAACAGTGTGCAACAATTAACATTCGGGACGGGTCAATTTAGTTTTGGGTCCTACTCGGGAGTTAGGTGGGGTCAGTCGAATGGGTAAATTTTACCTAAGTCTATTTTCACTAATATGGAGTGCCAATTGTTCAATTCTTGCATGAATTTGGACTGCGCACACAAGGAGTACCTAGACCTCGCAAATGGATCAATTGTAACGATTGTGGCTCGGGCCCGTTCCAAACGGATCGATTTCGAGTTTGGAAGAATGTGGGTAGGGCTGGATCGGTCGCTTCGAGTTCGAGTCAATTATTATCAAGCTATTTAGGATAATGATCAGTGTCCAACAATAAACATTCGAGTCATGTCAATTTGGATTCAGGTCATATTCGCGTGTCGGTTGAAGTTACTCAGCCGGGTCAATTTTGCAGGTCTAATTTTCACTAATATGGAGTACCAAATGTTCAATTCATGCATGAGTTTGAGCAGCACTGACAAGGTGAAAAAGATGATTGTTATCTAGCTACCTTCTCCCTCCCACCTTATTCATTTACCCTCTCACACTCGATTAAGTTAATATATATCGTGTGGGGTCGGATGACAAGAGGATGAGACTAATTATATTATACTTAAACCGGTTATTAGAGTAGAAGATAGAAGAGAAAGTAGAAAAGAGAAGGTAATATCAATTCTCGGTGAAAAGAGGATATACTTCAAAATTCTTACGGTCTATGAAGTTTCGTTCGCTCCCAAAACTAAATTATCAATGAGTGAAGTAGCTCCCTTGTTTATATAGCTAACAACTCGCTCATTTCCGATATCCTCGTGATCTCATATGTGATATGTTATCTCAGTTTTATAATTTCGTTGTTGTTTTAGTGTTTATAAAACTTATTATCTTCTCCCTCCCACCTTATTCATTTACCCTCTCACACTCGATTAAGTTAATATATATCGTGTGGGATCGGATGACAAGAGGATGAGACTAATTATATTATACTTAAACCGGTTATATATTAGAGTAAAAGATAGAAGAGAAAGTAGAAAAGAGAAGGTAATAGCAATTCTCGGTGAAAAGAGGATATAGTTCAAAATTCTTACGGTCTATGAAGTTTCGCTCCCAAAACTAAATTATTAATGAGTGAAGTAGCTCCCTTGTTTATATAGCTAACAACTCGCTCATTTCCGATATCCTCATGATCTCATATGTGATATGTTATCTCAGGTTTATAATTTCGCTGTTGTTTTAGTGTTTATAAAACTTATTATCTTGGATGTATAAAACGTTTATGAGAGAATTTTACATGATAATTATATCCTTATATATTTAACTTAATTCCAATCGCCTGCTCGAGTTTCTCTCCTATTATTATTAACCCGATATCTACTCATTTAATTTGATGTTTTAAGTTTAAAACGAGTATGTCCGTCTTAAATGAGAATTTTTGAGTCATGTATTATATATGAACTTCTTTATACGAGTGGTTATAAAAGAATGTATTTGAGTTTAAATTAGGATTCTATGAATATTCCTAAAGATTCAGTCGAGCTCCTACTTGTTAGTTGTTCCTCACAAGTCGCCAACACCTCTTTGCAAAGTCAAACCTAATAACAATTCAAAGCAGACAGCAAGGAAACATACTCTGAAAGCAACTTAATTACATGTTGTAAATTCTGAAACAGATTCCTAAATTCTTCTAAATATTCCTAAGAACTCCAAGATTCACAATAAGATACTGTGACGCAACAATACAGTGAATATTCTTGTCCTCTTCCTAAGAACAAAGAGCCATGCAACACGCAATGCACTTGAAATTAATTAAAATAAAGCCATGCAACGATCCCCCAAGTCTCAAACCATGAAACAATATAAATACCTGCTTTTTTTCCTGAAATATTACAACATCAATCTTTACTGTAAAAGAAAAAAAAAAGGGAAATAAATTACCAAGTAAATCTCATAAATTAAAACTTGGTAAAAATGGCCAATAATAATGACGGCAATAATGAAACGGAGCCAAGAAAGTTTGCTCTTCCAGTAGATAAAGAGCACAAATCAACAGTATTCCCACTGTTTTCAATAGCAAAGCCTCATATGCGAGCATTTCACCTGTCATGGGTTCAATTCTTTGCATGTTTTGTGTCCAGTTTTGCTGCACCGCCGTTGCTTCCACTTATCCGCGACAATCTCAACCTCACCGCCACAAACATCGGAAATGCAGGGATTGCATCGGTGTCAGGGGCTGTTTTTGCCCGTCTTGTTATGGGGACTGCCTGTGATTTATTCGGTCCCCGTCTTGCCTCTGCTTGCCTCACCCTCCTCACCTCCCCTGCAGTGTACCTTACTGCAACTGTAAGCTCCTCCGCTGGTTTTACTCTCGTCCGGTTTTTCACCGGGTTTTCATTGGCCACTTTTGTGTCCACACAATTTTGGATGAGCTCCATGTTTTCGCCACCTGTTGTTGGGAGTGCCAACGGTGTCTCAGGTATATATTCCTTTTAGCATCGCCGCCTTTCATTAATAGTTATTCGGATTTGCTGATGTAAATTAACGTAAGAAATATGTGTCAGGTGGATGGGGAAACCTGGGAGGAGGAGCAACACAACTGATAATGCCATTAGTGTATGAACTAATTCTAAAGATGGGTGCAATGAAGTTCACAGCATGGAGGTTAGCATTCTTCATACCAGCTCTCTTCCAAACACTCGCCGCTTTTGCAGTCATGATATTTGGCCAAGATATGCCTGATGGAAACTACCAGAAGCTCCACACTTCAGGTAACTAATTACTGCAACAATGATATAAAACTTATTCAGTGAAATACAGTGTGAATATAGACATATTTTAATGATCCATCGCGATGAATAATAACTCGAAATAAAATGTGGGTCTATGCTGCAGGCGAGAAGCACAAGGATAATATGAAAAAGGTGACATACCATGGAGTAGTGAATTACAGGGGTTGGATAACGGCATTGTGCTATGGTTACTGTTTCGGGGTGGAGTTAACAGTTGACAACATTATTGCTCAGTATTTCTTTGACAGGTTTCATCTCAACCTCCACACTGCCGGTATCATAGCAGCAAGTTTTGGGCTGGCCAATATATTTGCTAGGCCAGGGGGTGGTGTTGTCTCTGATTATTTGGGAAAGTACTACGGGATGAGAGGCCGATTATGGGGGTGGTGGGCCATTCAGACCATTGGTGGTGTCCTCTGTCTTGTTCTAGGCCTCGTTTCTTCTTTAACTGCTTCCATTACTATCATGCTTGTCTTCTCTGTCTTCGTCCAGGCTGCTTGTGGTCTCACTTTCGGAGTTGTTCCCTTTATCTCGAGAAGGTACGACTATATATTTACTACTCACTCATTCAATAACCTTTTATTAAACTGCAATAGCAATGACAGTAATTGGTGTTGGGTTAATTCAGATCACTGGGAGTGGTTTCGGGAATAACAGGAGCAGGCGGAAATGTGGGAGCGGCTATAACACAAGCAATATTCTTCAAAGGATCACATTACACAACTGAACAAGGAATATCATACATGGGAATAATGATAATAGCATGTACACTTCCCATAGCATTCATATACTTTCCACAATGGGGTGGAATGTTTTGCGGTCCGAAACCAGATTCAAGTGAAGAAGATTATTACCTCCAGGAATGGGATTCAGAAGAAAAGAAAAGAGAACTGCATCACGTTAGCCTTAAATTTGCTGACAGTAGCAAGAGTGAAAGATGTCACAAACTACCATCTCAACCCTCTGAAAAACCCACTGCTACACCTGTAGCTCAACCCTAAGGCCTTATTCAATCTTATACGGAGTATTTGACATTGTCACCTTCATTTTTAAGGCTTCTTTACTGTGTCAATCACCCTGGTTTGTACCAAATTTCTGGGTTTTGTGTGTAATTTAAGTTTTACAACCGATTGTTCATTGTTGTATGACATGGTTTCACGGTAACTAGTTTTGCTGACCGCCCCTGTCCCGACCGGGACTTTCTATCTATATCCTTTGATTTTTTTTTTTTTTTGAGGTAAATATTGTTGAGTGTTAGTACTTAATGTGGAAAGCCGCCAAATCTAATACAGAGTACATGATTTTTTTTCAATCCATTTTAAGCACTACAGTATGCATTAGCCATATTTTCCCCATGACAAGCTAAAGTCGTATGCGTCAAATTAACAATATATATCACATTATCACTTAATCCAAACACTAAATAGTAGTAGAGCCGTGCAAACTATAAAATTTCATACATAAATAATATGGAAAATAAGATTTTTATTTTATATATCGAAAGATTGAGGGTTACAACTTTCGTAGGTCTCTTGATTTCATCATAAAGGCTAGGGTTTTGATAGTACTGATGATCTTATCGACTTAATCTCGTAGTGAGGTGGTGATGGTTTTTTTGTGACTTATTTCATCTCACCTACAACTTGTTAGTAGGATGATGAGTCTTTTTACTTGTTCCATATGCTCCTCTCCTTCTAAACCCTAAACACAAGTTTATATAATAGTCTAGTAACTGATAATTATCACAATCATTAATAATAATTATCTCTAAATAATAAATATATCATCTAATAAGTATCTACCAAAAAATAAAATTTCGGTGTCTGCAAGCGGAGATAAGTGTCTAACCCAAGGGAATCAGATTAATCAAGTTCTGCAAATTAAAGTGTAGGAAAAATCGATCTCTAATATAATTCTGAAAGTCCATTCTAGGGCACCGATGTTCACTATCGGACTATTTCTTCCTTCGTAGCCTACGGTCGGACCAGGGTTACCGAATTCATAATACGCATAATTTGAATTCGTAATTCGAATTCGCGATTCGCTCAAAATAGGGAATCCAATATCCACCATCGCCCCGCCCCAATGAAATCCCTAGTCTGGGCTGCGAATTAAATGATTCTGAAAGTCCGTTCTGGGGCATTGCTTGTTCACTACCGGACCATTTCCTCCTTCGTAGCCTACGGTCAGACCAGGGTTACCGAATTCATAATACGCATAATTTGAATTCGTAATTCGTGATTCGCTCAAAATAGGGAATCCAATACGCAAAGTATTACAAAAAAAAGTAATTCACGAATTCGTAATTAGTGATACGCTCATTTACTTGGTGATAATTAATAACAAAAAAAACAAAAGCTCAAAGCATAATGATAAGCAATTCAACCTTACAAGTTACAAAACTACCAAGATAAATCTACTGATCGCATTGTTCTGGTTTCTTAAGTAAACACAAAGGGATGAAGCCAGATAAAACACCAAAATAAAACTACTGCCGTAGTTGCTACTTGCTAGTATGTATTCAATATATAAACAATGGAGTATATTATGCGTAATCATTGACTTATATGAACCAAAAATGTAAATCTATCGGCTTTGATTTGCTAGTTTATGCAAATTCATATTGAATTTTTAGTTTTTATACATGAATCTGAGTCGAACATTAAGAATCCGCTGATTTTGATATATAATTCGCGAATCAAGCGTATTAATTCGCGAACAAATAGCGAATTGATACGCTCAAATTAATTCGCGATTCACACCCTATGTCAGCGAATTAGGTAACCCTAGGTCGGACACATTTAGATTTTAGAATGGACGGTGATGTCACTCGTAGGGATGGCAATTACGGCTTAAACTGAACCGAAATCGAATCGACCCGAAGGAAAATATTCGATCCAAACCCAACTCTTAATAACCCATACCTGATCCACTATTTCAAAACCCATATCAAAATCCATTATTGAAAACCCCGAACAAAATCCAAACCCGATTCATTTGTACCCGAACCCGATCCAAGCAAATATTTTTGAAAATTTAGGCTTTATAGAACTTGAAATTTTAATTTTGTCATATAAAATGTAATTTTTATATAGTCAAATTATGTTTTGGATCGGGTTTTGGATTATATGGTGGATCGGGTATGAATTGGAGTGGGTTTGGATTTGGAAAAAGGTATAATGGATCGGGTATGGATTTTAAAATTTTGGATATGGATCGGTGATCCAATAAGTAAATGGATCGGGTTTGGATCTCGTCAAACCCGATCATACCCGATCCATTGCCATCTGATG
Organism: Heliosperma pusillum; assembly: GCA_022085475.1. NCBI lineage: Eukaryota > Viridiplantae > Streptophyta > Magnoliopsida > Caryophyllales > Caryophyllaceae > Heliosperma > Heliosperma pusillum. The sequence continues at coordinate 8,921 of JAIUZE010004882.1, forward strand.
TGCAGTGTGTTGTCAATCAGTCCTCCCTATTTCCGGATGTGAACCAGCGAAAGTACGAAACGACTACGGAGTATTAACTGATACGCCGTTTTTTTTTTTTCTTTATTTTTTTTTTTTTTTTTATGCAGTCAAACTGATACTCTGTATCTCACAGTTAGGTCTAATGATTGAAATTCCAGTCTCTTATTGTCTTTGACCAAAACTAATACACAGTTTGACTGCATAACTCCTGCACACATATCAAGCGTTACATCAGTTCAGCATCATGTTACTTATTGATATTTCATGGAAAATAAGGGACTATAACAACACAACTATGTTGCTCGGATTCGGTTAGAAAATATCCGACACGGGTGCGTGTCCAAGTGTCGGACTCGTCTATATTATGAAAGAAAATCATCTTATTGATTTAAAATGAAGTGTCCGAGTGTCAAGTGTCTAACTCAGGTATGTGAGGTAATCTTGATGAATCCGAGCAACATAGCAACACAATAGTTCATACAAATGGTGACATATAATTTGTTCAAGCTTAAGAAGATATGTAATTTGTAATGATTGTTAACAAACTCAACTAAGACTACTCAACTACAACTACAATGACCCTACTTTTGTGCATGGTTTAAACTTTAAACCCAGGTAATATCAGCAATCAGTGTAATATGAGTATTGACTTTCTAGTTCCTACTGAATTTGCTTCATGCCTGTAGCGTTGGAGGGTGTCCATCCAACCTGAAGAAGAGAAGCATAAAGCAACTCATTCCAGATGTCTGGCAGACCAGGAAGGCACCAATGGCTACAGTCTTGAGATGTCTCTGCCTCCATTATTTCTTTTGGAGTCTCATACGACTTTCTGTATATCGATGGGTGAGCGTCTTTTCTGTAGTCCGTGAGCCTGCTTATGTTCAGGTACATCACAGAGGTCTTCATTTTTCCCATTACTTGCTCGAGAACTCTCATCTTTGACGGGTATTGACTCAAGTACGTCTCGTTGAAAATCGGTTCTGTTTCTTTATGGCATTGTCCTCCAGAGTTCCATTGGCCTCCCCTGCATTAATTTTCTGGTTCAGTTAGCTATAAGGTGCTAATTCATACAAAATCGGACGCAAAATTTTAATCATTGGAGTATGAATTATCCAATTTTTTATGCAATTACAGTAATATGATAGATCACATAGAGAAAGATGGATATATATATATCTATATATATATATGTATACCTAAAATGAGTACCAGAATATCCTCTAAAGAAAACCAGAGTTTTGTTGGGGTTAACATGTCGATCAACCCATCTACCCCAAGTTCGAAGGGCCTTTCCATAAGCTTGAAGCGCTTTAAGCCGAGGATACAAATGATTTCCTTCTTGATAATAATCTAAACTGTAGATTCATTGTGGACAGCATACCAGTCAGATTCCTGCTCTAAAGATAAATTACAGCTTCAAAACTCTAGATCAAATGACGATGAAATTACAGTTACCCTCTGGAGGTTTTCTCATGTGTCCACCAGTGGCCTGTGTTGAAGATTAGAATATCAGCATCATGATACATTTTAGTAGTTTCGTCCATTAGATCGAGTCTCAATGTCGGAAATGATCCATTTTGGCCCTGAAATGTGGATTCCCTGACCAAAAAAGGAGCCCTGACGTAATCTATAGTACAGTTGTAGTCCTGCATATAGAAGCCATGTCAGTTGCATACTTGCATCAGTACACAAGGACAAAGGAGGGAGACTATCATTCATGGGCAAAAGCAAATAAAAAAAAAAAAAAAAAAACTTGCCTCAAATCTGAAGGCATAGAAGCCTTGCTTCTTGAATTCCCACTTCCCAGAAATCTCATGCACTCTGGTCTTGTCTTTGACACTATGTCGAAGAATGCACACAAGAGACTCCCACATGTTCCGGTTTAGTGAATCACCAACAAAAACCAGCTTCCGTCCTCGCATTCTCTCCAAAAAATCAGTGGCATTCAGTCTGAACTTCAATCCAATTGAACCAAATTAGCATGTTAACCAATTAAACAAAGTTAACTTATTACTGCAACAACGGTTTAACCTAAATAAAATTTCAAGATTTAGTTGAAAGGAATTAACATGGTGTTACATCCTACAGAGAAAACTCATGTAGCTAGTACAAGATTTTAGTACAAATACACACCTCATTTCATCGTAAGGCTACAATAGTTATTAATTACTACATGCAATAAGAAGCATAATGTAATGCACAAATTCTCATTTGGGACGGTCATATTATCCGTCGCAAGGGTAAAAAAGCTACTCATGGGTAGATAAGACAAAAGCAGAATGTGTAGGGAGTAGCATTCTGATTTGTCTTATCTACCCATATGAAACTTGTGACGAATATAGCCGACTAATATAATATACAAATAGAACATAAAACCACACCTAAATCACCATATACAAATCAAGTAACACCATAAAATGAAAAAGTGGAGAAATAAGATACATATCAAGAACAACATTACGCTAGTGCCTCAATAACCTCGGAATGACGTAAAATTGATAGATTACCTAGAAATGTTGCACAAATTTGGTTGCCACCTCCAAGTATAGAAGCCTTGATCAGGTCTTCCATTAAGATAACAATTAAAATCAGTATCAATTAAAGGACAAGACCCAGGTGAATAATGTGGCAAACTATCATCTTTAACCCACTTTCCATCAAATATATCACACTCTTCATATTTCCCATTATACCCTTTCTCTTCAAATATACTGTTCAAACTCAAATTGAACTTGCTACTAATATTTCTCAATTCTTGACCATGAAAGCTCACATTTTTAACCCCTAACTCAAGATTTACCAAATGGGTATTTTTACCCTCCCCTGAAAAATTACCTGCACCGTAACTCTGACCACTACTAGTCAAATTAATCAAAAGGGTTGCATTATTTACTGCAAAGGAAGTAGTTGAGGAAGTGTTTAGGGGTGAAAATGACCAAGAAATGACAGTAGAAGAAGGGTAAAAAAGAGAGGGTGTAGTATTGTTTGTAAACAAGATGATGAGAGTTAGAAGAATGAAAGATGTTGCTCCAATTACTAATCCAAACCTAGAAATCATGAAATTTCTTGTTGTTGGGCGTAATTTTTGATGTAAATTGTCTAATAATCCTACTTTAATTGACGCCATTTATTTATTGGAACTTGTAACTGCTCATCTCATTGCATGCACACCATTTTTATTACCAAATAAAACTGTAATTATTATGGGTTTTTCTTTGTGTTATAGTTTTACTGTGGAATTTAACAAGGGAGGTTCAAGTAAAAAAATAAAGAAAAGGGTGAAAGAGTGGGAGTTTGTTGAAGTCCTAGAATCTTACAGTTGGCAGTTGGAAATAGGAAGAGGAGGGAAAGCATCTTAAGAGAGGAGTTCGTGTTAATTGACCGAAATACCCTTTTGATAGAAGGCAAATTTGCTGCATGGTAAGGGTATTTTGTACGTTTGGAGGGCTGGGCTTCTAATATTGGCAGTTATAAAAACTTTGTTGAGAAAACAATGTGTCATTTTCATTGCAATTTAGGAAGAATCTAATCATGGTTATTTTTGGGGATTTATTGTGATTTTATATTTTATATGTTACCTTGTTTTTGCATGGGATTTGATGAAGAATTTAGAATCTTCGCAATTAAATTTGGCAATCAAGAATATGCCTATTTGGGAGATATGTGACTTGCAAATAAAGCACTTCTTAATTTGGTCACTTATAAATTAGTGTAGTTCCCGTGCAAATACACGGTATTTTAGATTTTATCGCTTAGATAATTTTATTTCTTAGCCGGGGGTAATATTACGTGAGACAATTTTAAAATTTGAGACGGTCTTATTCTTAAAGACGATTACAATATGTAAAATACAACTCATTTATTAGCATTAAATGAATAATTTAACAATGATTCATTTAATTAACCCTAAAGCTTAAATTTCAAAATATTATATTTTAATTCATTGCAATTAATGATATCCAACTTTAATATGTAAGACCTTACAAATAAATAAATTTTTATATATAAAACCTAAAAAAAAAAAAAATCAACTCGTCATTTAGTAGATCATGAACTTCTTTTAATAGGTCCATAATATCTTACTTTTATGTATAATACTTTAATACCTTACAACAAAATGATCGAAAATGCAAATTAAACAAAGTAAATAAATTAGCCTTTTTTCACTGGAAAATATTTTGATGGAGAATTTGTGTGATAATTTTTTTTATTGAAAATAAATGGTAATACTATTGAATATATTTTGTATAAGAGTATATTTTTGTTGTTTTATATACACAGATTTCTTATGGTGCACACATTTTATTATTGAAGAAACCCAAGGGTGAGATAACCACTTATGGGCCTAATTTGTTCAAAATGTATTTATAGAATGATTATAACTAATAAAGGCCCAAACCCAAGTTGGGAAATTTGAGCGGGAAAATTTTCTAGTTACTTATTATTTTAGTTATAGGGGGATTATAATACCACTCTCAAGCTTGGTCATGACTCATTGGGGGAGGTCATGACTAGACATGGAAAATGGGTCAATCTGATCGGGTTCGAGTCAGGTCAACTCGGGTCAGGTCAATTCAAATTTGTTATTATGTAGGGTTAGTCCATGTCCGGTCAGGACTTTTCGGGTTTCGAGTTTGTTTCGGATTTGCGGGTTAAGCGAGTCAGGTTATTTCGGGTCGGATCATTTTCGAGTCAATGGGTTTTTTAAGGTCGAGTTAGTTCGTGTTAGATTAATTTGACCCGGGTTAGTTACGATTAATTTGAGTCGACTTAATATCTTAAAAAATTACTAAAGGGTTAATTCACAGACTACCACATGGAGGCTACTAAGATATCTTAATAGTATCATGTGTCGCAATATAATGCTAAAGATAGCCTTTTTAAATTATTGTATGGAATTGTCTTAAAAATATGGTCATTATTAGTTCGGGTCGAATTAATATAATAATATTAAAAGAGACTTGAAATTAGCTAGTTCAGGTCACTCGCTCCGGGTCATTTAAATCATGTCATTTTCGGGTCGGGTGGTTTTAGGTCGGGTCAGTTACGTGCCTGAAAAAACTCGGGTCAAGTTCGGGTCGGGTTAATTCGGGTTTCAGATCATATTCATGTTCTACGATTCGGGTTAGTTTCGGGTTTCGAGTTATATTCAGGTTCTACGATTCGGGTCATTCGAGTTGCTTTTGTCGGGTCTAGTCATGACTTTGTTGGGTCCTTTTAATCCACAACTAGTTTTAAACCCGTGCAGATTGCACGAGTATATAGTTTCAAATTCGTTGTCTTAAATAATGTTAAATTGGTGACTGAATTTTGCATAAAGTCATATTTAAGAACTTAGAATATATAAACAAAGTTAAAATGAGAGACACTATTCTCTTGCAAACTTACAACATACATTTCGAACAATGTTTACTGTTTTTACTTCTTGGAAATTCTCAGCCTCGGTAAAAAGAAACATATATCTGATGTATTACATTTGACCTAATATGTAAGTGAGCTTATGTATATTTTTTTTCTAATCTTTGTCGAGTTTCCAAGTTATATTTCAATTTTTTGACATAAAAACTCAAATTTAACTGAGCATATAAGTAATGTTTTGAGTTATATTATAATTTTTTGAACTGAATGTTTAAGTGAACTAGTTCAGAAACTTTATAATAAAGCTCATAATTCTGTAAAATAAAATTCAAACTTTATTTTAAAGATAAAAAACTACACCAGCTGTAATCCATTAAGGGTATAATCTGCTTACAGCTCAGCCTCAAAGAAGACCTTTTTTTTGCAGCAGTAAAAGAAGACCTTTTAAATAGTTGAAAAGTATAATATGCACGTTTTATATTTTTATTACAACTTAAAAGTTGAATACATTGTGAAAAAAGAACAAGTCAGTAGATGTTTATTCGCAGAAATACAAAGATGACTCTACTGTAACATGTCTAAACAGAGCCTTCGGTTGCACTTTGAAAATTCTACGGAGTATTTCCTGTAAGACTCCGTTTAGTGACTATATATATCAGTAGCATACAACTCTTTCTCATTTGTACTCGGTTTTTTGTACGTACTATTTATACTTTCGTATGAATTTGTAAGATAAGTCTTCATCATCGGTAATCTAACAGATTGCATTACTAGGGAAAAATGAATGATTTAAATGGCACAATGAGGATGTAAAATTATGTATCTTCGTTCACAGTCCAATGAGGAAAAATTTATAATCAGAATGACTTGACGAGTAATCTGACTTTTTTCAGACATGAAATGGCGGCACCAAAATTGATTATACTCATCTCAAATCCTGGTAGGAGTCCGAAAATGATCTCGAAAGCCACAAGTGCTTCAATTTTACAATAAGAGCAAAGCAGCCGTAACATGGAACGTGCATCACTCCTACAGCCAAATACCTACAGAGTTACCAAAATAAATCAAAATTAGATGCACATAAATCAAAATAAATCACTCCATGGTCTTGTGTCAGGCTCGTCTGACATGAAGTGCACGGAAGAGGATATTAGATCGGCGGAGTTACGTGTTCTCAAAAAACCCAAAGGTCAATTGGACAATCGAGAAAAAGGGTGATAAAGGTGAGTGAGCAAGGACCAAACTGTTAGAAATTTTTTATAAGAGATTGCAACATTTTAAAGAGAATGTGCTATAAAAGTAAGCACAATTTGTAAATATTTTTGCATTTGTTCACTTTATTTATTTGCAGAGGGATTTAACAAACACAAATTCTTATTTAAGACGGAGGTATCCGTCTTAAGCTTAAGACGGATACCATATTCTCTCACAAAATACCCATCAAGGGTGAGTGGAGAGCACATGGGGGGTGCCCACCTTGTCCCCTCTACCCATTTTCTCTCACAAAATACCCGTTGCAAGATTCGACCCGTCTTAAGCAAGACCTACTGTTTAACAAAACTGGAGGGAAGAAGAAACGATCTTTAAGGAATTAAAAATGAAATAATTACCATAGGGGCGAATATGCTGGTGATAAGTCCATGAATGGATACGGCCATCTGCATCAAAAGGAAAAATAAGAAGATACTCCAAGAAAACGTGACCATATGGTATAACATTAACAGAACCTCTTAAAGATATCAAGAGAAAGGCGTACGACTCACGGTAGTGATTTAAATACATGGAATATCCATTGGTAAATGACAAACGCTCCTGTCCACACGACAAAATATGCGATTCTGAAGATGGGAAACCTCTGAAGAAGGAAAAACAATGAAACACAAGTTCAATACCAAAGATGACTTCTACCCAAGTACCCAACAATATGCACAGAATTGAGGTTACAACTTACCATTCCATTTAGAACTGCATCACCAAGAATGAGAATGTTGATAGAATGCGCGCAAATGTCAAACTGCCAATAGGGGAATATATAAATTAGAACGAAAATGTTTTTCAAAAGGGCTTATATCGGCAAAAAGAATTATACATCGGATGTAGTACCTCATACCTTTTTATTTTTTGAGTTTACACATTTTTTCCGAGTATATACAATTTGCAAGTTATATAATAATTTTTTGATGGAAAAACTCAAAATTAATTCAATTTATAAGTATAGTTTTTGAGCAATGTAGTATTTTTTTAGCTTAATAATTAACTAAACATGCTCAAAAAATTATTGTAAAAACTCAAATTCTTTAACGTAAAACTCAAAAAGTTTTTCATAAAACTCAGAAATTACATAATCAGATGTAATACCTCTGATGTATAATCCATGAACTGACTTATATCCTATCTCATTTTAGCCTGGGGACAGCAATTGGCAATTTACTTCTATACCTAAAATGTCCTCAAAGACTAAAACCATTAAGAATACAAGTATATAACTGTCTGACAATCAGGCCCCATAAGTACTTCACACTCTTTCTCAATAGAGCGTATTTAGTTTTTAGCTTATATTTTACCGCGGGTTGTGTATCCATTACAACCATGGTATTTAAATGCTTCTCTTACGTTGCATAACCCCCGTTACATAAAAGACTTTCATGTTGCTATTATGTTATTTCGCGTTATTAAACGGCAATATCATGGCCGCATCAACCAATATTTGAAAATATCGCCCTTGTTCCACACTTCCACCAACATATACAAATCTCAATATGTACTTTCTGCTATTTAGTAAAAACAAATACTCTATATGGAAACATGTTAATTTGCAATGTAGCTTGCATTTGTGAAAAGAAAGAGGGCATAAAAGGTACTTACTACTTACTCTAAAACATTGGAAAGCTAACTCTTAAGTTTCATATTTTTAAAAGGGAAGAAATAGCACACACATTTGATACATATTTTTAAAATTCCGGCCGTATTGACCGCTATTCGGTACGTTAAACTGCGACATCCCGATACCAATATTTCACGACTATAACCGCATTCCTGATCGATGCCGCATTTAATATCATTATTATCAAGACCCAACATAACACTTAGTTACGTCGTTTTAGGTAAAAGAAAATGAAGTTATTTACCACAAAGTTATGACTTATGTCCAACTCTCAAACAACAAACGAATCAGAGTAACATAGTTAGGGTACAATCTTTGTTTCATGTTCTTAAATTTGCAGCTAAATTTTTTTCATACTATTTCATTAAATATCCAAACTCAAGGACAGTAATTTTGCCTATGTCTTACTTTTCAACCACGTAGGTACAACTACAAAGCCTTAGTCCAGAAAAGAGTAAGAGTTCACCAACTACCAAGTGCTAACATGAAATGTCAAATAAATCCATTAATGCTGGAGTAAAATATGACCTAAGCGAGAACACAATCAGAAGTCACAAGCAACAGAAGAGAGTCACCAAAACTCAATGCATTACAAGACACCAATAAGCATACAATCTCATGTATGCAACTCTGCGCGCTAAAAAATAGAAACAAATGAAATAAAGTCCAAAGCAAAAGAATTAACAAATTCTTACAATTGCTACTTTTGACTGTCCGGCAGACTTTACAGGATAAAGGAGGAGCCAATATACAACATCAGTCAGAAGCACAGCACCTCCAGCCACCTATTAGCAGTCTCCAAGGGAGTTAGAGTCAGAAAGAATATACACACGCACGCACGCACGCACGCACATATATACACCACCTACACACATACACACACACACACACACACACACACACACACATATATATATATATATAGAATCGGGAACCTGTACGAACTATGAGTTCGGTGCGAACTTACGAACTTAATTATTAACTGTTAGATTGACAATGATCAACGGCCCACACTCAATCTCACCCAAACTCCACAAACCCAATTACCAAAACCCATAACTCCCTGACATCCCCTCCCCTGACATCAACCATCACCCCATCAGCCGCCTTGCCACCGACGAGTGTTCGACCACCTTACTAAGATCCCTCCGGCGACTTTGTCGGCAACGTATGCCTTTTTCTTACTCTCTCTTCTTCCTCTGCAGTACTCTGACGGTGAGGGAAGGTGGGAGAATAGGCATGGAGATGAACTCTGGGGGCAACGACGGTGGCCAGCTCCTCGTCGGCGTCTTTAGGGTGGTTCGTAGGGTTGTCGTCGACGCTGGCGTGTCGGAGTTGGGGTCAGCATCGGAGCTCTAGCGGTGGCGTGACGGAGTAGATGTCAGCGTTGGTAATGGCGTAAGGTCTTTTTTTTGTGTTGGTGGTGGGGGCGGTGGTGGTCGTGCCAGTCACTAGTAATACCACGTTTATCCGGTAGTAATACCATATGTATCTGGATAGTTCGTAGGGTTCGTACAGGAACCCGCCTCTATCTCTGGATACTGGTCAAATTTTTCCCTAAGATGGTGGCCAGTTCTATACATATTACTCGGTCTCGACAGCAAGAATTGGCCGTGAATCAGTGTTGATGTGTCGAACACAGTTATTTTGTGAAAAAATCATCCTATGGCTAAAAATGAAGTGTTGAAGTGTCATGTTGTGTCGTATCACAACGCGTCAGAATGATGCAGTGTCAAACCCGCTACACATGAACAATGTGAAGTATCGAAACGATGAGGTCCAAATGTGGATTTGCAGACTCTTCACTGAGTCCACTCTCACCCTTAGATTTTGATTCTTTCCATAACTTTACCTTCAGAGAAGAGATGATAGCTCAATAGGTTCTAGTTTATAAGAAACACTCGAAATACTCCATTGAGAAGCTAACCAAAGCCAGTTACCCGAAGTTACTCCAAGCAATCAAGCATAAATAAATATTTAAGCATCAGTAGTTAATGATAATATGATATAACATTTTCGCAAACTAAATCCCAAAACAAACAAGATTCATACGATTAATCAAAAGATTCCAGTGGTTAATGTCAGAACACGGTGATGCACATTTGCCGAAGGGGTTTAGAATTTTTGTACACGAGAATGACTTAAACTGCTGAATGTGCAGTATGATATTTCAGCACAGAGAGCCTATAATAATAAACCAACATCAAACTAACCTGATATAAAGATTGAAAAAGATAGCCCATGAAACCTGCAACTTGACGAACATGAACCTGTCCACGATTACTCCAGTTTTTTAAAAGGGGTGTCTCCTGGCCCCCACCAATCTTTGCAGCAACATTCGACCCGTGCTCAGTGTCAATGTTTAGAGAAGTAGTCTTAACCCAAGAATCTCCATAGTATTCATAGCAAAATCCATACAGAGAGAATGCACTTGCCAGCTACAAAGTCATAAGGCAAATCAGACACACATTAGTGAACATGGAGACATCAAATAATAAAACATAAGAATGAGGACTTTGTTTTTTTCCATGATGAAAGAAAAATATGAAATTGGTCAGAGTCTAGTTGACAATTAACACTGGGATCCAATATCCAGGCCAGCTTTCTTATGCACTCTTATTCAAAAGGCACTCCAAGTTGTTTAGCTATATAATCCCTCTATCCCAGTGAATTGTTTACGTTTGCTTTATTTTGTGAGGAAAAATGAAAATAAAACAAATGTAAACTATTGACCGGGATGGAGGGAGTAACAAATAACATTTAGCTAGCTCTTGGCCAACATGACTTGATAAGCAAGCGTTTTGAGCTTCTAGAGTGGAAGAGCATACCCCAAAGTATACCGTTGTTAGCACAAAAGTCAACCTGTCCACCATGAGGTAAAATCAATCAAAAGAGTAACTAAAATAGATGCAGAATTTCGTATTTAAGTACTTCAATATTAAGCTAAGTTCTCATTGCAACTAGTTTAAGATGATGTGGGGAATGAAAAAGATAAAGCAGAGACTGTTATTTGTGCTATGAAAAACCAATTAGCCCCTAATTTAGATTAATTTACCTTGTGACCTACATAAGCGATGTAACATAAATTTCTTGAAGTTTCGATACGAAACTAAGGTAAAATCCTAAGACCTGAAAACTTACTGAGTATAGTAGTAAAAGATACCAGGTCCGTCAACAATTGTGTTGCCAATGATGAAAGCCAGGAGCACACCGAAAGCTAGTATTCGATAAAGAAGCAGCCAAAATGGGTGAATGCCCTCGAGACACGTTTTCCAAAGTTCATCCTTGTATACCACCCCAACAGGTACTTGTCGACCATCTCTCCTCTCATCACCCAATTTGCCTTTCCCTTCATACTTCCATATTAGATAGAAAGCAGATATCAAGGTTCCGAAGACATACAATGCACTAACAAGAAACCTCCAATTTAACCAATAGCTTGGATCGGTTGTATCCGCACCCATGAAAGGCTCTCGCCTACAGTTTAACAAGCCAACAAATGCACCAAAGAAACTTCTTTACATTTCCTCTTCCAAAGTACATTTCTTTCCAACCAACCAAAAAAGTCAATATCAACTACTCCTATTAACTTTTAAGTTCTTTTGGGACTTTCGTATCTGGATTATACACTACGATTACCAAGATGTGGGGTCACAAACCATTATGACCACAAATAGCATATAGAAAATGAATGATTCCAGTTCGGAAATTTATTTATGAACAAAGTGGGTATACCTCTACTATTAACCGGAAAGACTAGTCACAAAGCAACGATGAAATTAGGAGATGCAAAAAACAGAAAAAAAAAATGTTGTGACTAGAGAATGTGAAGCTATTGATAATTGATTGATCAGATACTCAGACCCAATAAGATTGTACACTATAAACATCATTCTTCAAGAAATTTTGTAAGAGCATGTATAATACAAGCTCTCTAGAGAGCTTTCTAAGTGCTCCCCAAGATGGTCCCTACTTTTGGAGAGCAAAGGATTGTTTTGTTTTGCTTCTAATAAGTGCTTCCTTATTTTTTTTATGTTCTATCCAAAGACTAAAATGGAGATAAGCTCTCTTGGAGCTATTGAGAAGGAGCAAATAAGAGCTAGCTCACTATTTAAAGTAAGGCATTAACATGTGAGAACGTTAGCGGTTTGTTTTTTCAATTTTTCTTACATGAAGATGTATAAAAGCGGGACCAAAACTTGAAATGAAGAGCATGTAGAAGAGCTCCGATATTGTAGGAGTGAAATTAGCTCTCCAATGAGAGATAATGTAAATATAGAGTAAAATAGGTGATAATGTAAATGTAGAGTAAAATAGATGATAATGTAAATGTAGAGTAAAATGAAAGTAAAATAGGTGATCTTGATCTTTTACACTTTTACATGCCCAAGGCCAAGGGTGCGGTGATGAGACACACTAATACAAGTCGGAAGAAACTTAACAACAAACAATATGAAGCTCAGTGAGGAGATCTTTTTTGGATCAAAGGGGGCAGTGGAGGACTTTAGTTATGTCGGGAGGGGGCCCATCTCCCATTGGCTTTTCATATTACAAGAGTAAAAATTATCAGCCGGCCCCCTTGACTCGATGATTGAGTCTTAAATATTAACACACAAAGTCAATAATTAAAACTTTGGCCCCACTTATTGTTAACTCAAAGATCCGCCACTGAAAGGGGGTATTGCCGGATATGAAACTTAAACCAGCCTCTCACCATCCCACCAAATTTCCGAAAACAATACTTGAACAATCCAGCTCCATGTTTGATTTATGTTTTACAAAATTTAATCCTACCTATGTTGTTTATCATATTCAAACATAAATCAGCATAACAATCTCACGTGTACAAAAATGACTAATTTCTTCTTCAACCACACAAACCCACAAATCATACCATGATTCAACTCACTTTCTCAAAACTAGTTCAATTTTAATCAAAGATCAAAAGAATATAAAAAAAATTAAAAGGGTAATTAATTAAGATGAGCATGGTGCAAACAACTATGGAGTAACAAAGATAGAAGTGTCCTACAAAAGAAAAACATACTATATATATCATTACTAACTCCCAACAACCACTAATTATAGCATGTATAAAACCGCAATCACATAATTAATTAGTTTTATAATTAATAATTATCTTAAATCAGGTGTACTGATGCAATAAAATAGTTAGGCGATCAAATTGCAATGTAGGTAGCAAAATTTAATGGTAAAACAAGACATTTAAACACCAAAAAAAAGTAAAAAAAAAAAAAAACATGGGTATTAAATAAAACAATTAAAAGGCAGGCAATAATAAGAATAATAAGAAGAAGAAAAATGATTGGAAAAAAGAACCTGGGATCTGCGGATTTAGAGGGGAGGGAGAAAATAGCAAAGGGAGAGAGATTTAAAGATGGTAGAATAGAATAGAACCACTTGAATTGTCTTAGATGTTTGCTTTCTTTTCTTTCTTTCTTTCAAATACTAATTACTAATAATTACAAAAACAATAACAGCGACCTGTGATTGTCAATCTACCATGCACCAGTCAACGCCATTGTCAATCATAGCCAATAATAACAATAAATACTTTGCCCATGCCTAACTCGTTCTATGTATCCTCAATTATTGGGTATTGCCGATAAATACTGTGGTCTTCTCTCACTCAAAATCTAGTTTGAGAGTGCAAAAATTGGACACATTGAATAACACTCCCGGGTAAGCTAAAGATAAAAGAGAAATTAAATAAAGACGATAAAAATGACACCGAGATTTTTAGGTGAAAAACCCTCTTTAAAGAGATGTAAAAAACCATCGGCGAGAGAGCCAAATAATTCCACTATAATAAAATGGGAGTACAAGAATATTTCTTCAAAGTCTGACAGACAATAGCCCAAATATTATACTCTGTACGGGTTAATTAATTATACCCGAAATGTAGAAAGAGAGAATAAGAAAGAGGAAAGAATAAGAGAGAAGATTGAATGATGTTGTGGTGCACTGGAAATGAACTTCCGGAGCAAGTATTTATAATGCCCAAAGCTAGTGTAAACTCATTATATGAGTAGCCCTCCATAGATCCTGCAAGTTTGACAAATGATACCAAAGTTGCCGCATAGTGTACAGATTCAATTTGCACATGTTGAATGAGGTAGGATCAACACCCATGCATGGTAGCATAGTGAAAAAGGAGGCATCGTCCAACAAATCTCCACCTTGACTCATTTTTCGCGGAATAAACTCTCTTCGCCTTGAACACCTTATCAGGTGTGAATGACACCAGATAAGTTAAGACAATAATCGAACTTAGCTGCTGTAAGTGGCTTGGTTAACATATCTGCAGGATTTTCGGTTGTATGAACCTTCTCGACAGTAAGATTTCCTGCAGCAATAATATCTCGGATAAAGTGGTGTCTTATATCAATGTGCTTGGTCTTTGAGTGATGTTTGCTATTCTTAGTTAAGTGGACATCACTTTGGCTATCACAAAATACAACAAGAATGTCTTGTTGTAACCCAAGTTCACTAACCAAGCCTTGAAGCCATATAGCTTCTTTCACCCCTTCAGTGGCAGCAATATATTCTGCTTCAGTAGTTGACAATGCCGCAATGGCTTGTAATGAAGAATACCAACTGATAGCAGAGCCAGAAAGTGTAAAGATATAAGCGGAAAGTGATCTTCTCCTATCTAAATTACCACCATAGTCGGCATCAACATAACCAACTATGCCTCCGGGATCAGCTCTCTGTCGATTAAATACCAAAACAATATCAGAAGAACCCTTCAGATAACGAAGAATCCATTTAATGCCTTCCCAATGTTCTTTGCCTGGATTGTGCATAAATCTGCTAACAACACTAACAGCATAAGCCAAATCTGGCCGAGTGCACACCATGACATACATCAAACTTCCAACGACATTTGAATAAGGAACATGTGACATGCGCCTTTTACCTTCTTCTGTTTGTGGACACTGTTCAAATGACAATTTAAAATGAGGAGCAAGTGGAGTAGTAACAGGTTTCCAATCTTGCATATTAAACCTGCCCATCATCTTCAGGATGTATTTCTTTTGTGACAGAACAAGTTTCCCTGCCTGACGATCCCTACTAATCTCCATTCCAAGAATTTTCTTGGCAGGACCTAAGTCCTTCATATCTAACTCACTGTTCAACTGAGCCTTTAACTTGTTGATAGGAGACTTATCTTGTGCCGCGATCAACATGTCGTCGACATAAAGTAACAAGTACATGAAAGACCCATCTGACGTCTTCTGAAAATAAACACAATTATCAAAACTACTTCTCGAGTAGCCATGCCCAACCATGAAGGAATCAAACCTTTTGTACCACTGTCTTGGAGACTGCTTAAGACCATAAAGAGACTTTTTCAAACGAGAAACATAGTCCTCTTTACCAGGGACTACAAAACCCTCGGGTTGATGGATGTAGATTTCCTCTTCAAGATTACGATGAAGAAAAGCAGTTTGACATCTAACTGCTCCAACTCTAAATCGTGCAAAGCAACTAGAGCAAGTAATATACGAATTGAGGTGTGACGAACAACAGGAGAAAATACCTCATTGAAATCAATGCCTTCATGTTGATCAAACCCTTTGACGACAAACCTTGCTTTGTACCTTGCATTCTTAACACCTGGAATGCCTTCCTTTCTCTTAAAGATCCACTTGTAACTGATAGCTCTCTTACCATCTGGTAACTTCACCAGATCTCAAGTTTCATTCTTATGAAGACTCTCGATCTCTTCTTGCATAGCTGCAACCCATTGTGTTGAATCTCCATTAAAGGTAGCCTCAAGATAACTTTTGGGCTCATCACAATCATCAATTTCTTGTGCAGCGGCCAAAGCATAAGCAATATTAGCACTTTGGCCAACGTATCTTTGAGTCGATTTTCTTGGTCTCTGTTCAGAAAGATTTCGAGCCATAGATCACGGCTGTGGTAAACCTCGTCGTAGAGGTTGATGTTGCTGTTGTTGTCGTGGACTTCTTTGGTCGGTGGTAACGGTTTCATCATTGGAATTTGGTGGAGGGTAGGAAGTTGGGACATCTTCCTCCAGAGTATTCTTGGCTGCGACCTCAAACTCCACCTTCTCTACGGTACTCTCTGTATTATCTGTATCTGTACCAGTAGGGGAAGCAACAATATCTCTTCCAGAAGATAACAAAGCATTCTCATGAAAGGTGACATTTCTAATATGAAAGGTTTTTCGAGACTCAGGGTCATATAAACGGTACCCTTTAACCCCTAAGCCATAACCTAAGAAAATGCATTTTTTAGCACGAGGATCCAATTTTTCCTCGTTTACATGAGAATATACAGGACAACCAAATATTCTGAGATTTGAATAATCAGCAGGTTTACCTGACCAAACTTTTTCTGCAATATCGCCGTCTAGCGATCTGTTTGGAGAGCGGTTGATCAAATAGCACGTAGTGCTAGCCGCTTCAGCCCAAAACTCTTTTCCCATGCCAAAATGAGAGAGCATGCAGCGAACTCTTTCCAAAATAGTTCTGTTCATACGTTCTGCGACTCCATTTTGCTGAGGAGTACCTGAAATGGTGTGATTTCTGGCAATACCTTCCTTTTTGCAGAATCGATTGAATTCATTTGAACAGAATTCAAGACCATTGTCAGTTCTCAATCTTTTAATCTTCTTACCAGTCTGGTTCTCAATCAAGACTTTCCACTCCTTGAAAGTGGAAAAAACTTTAGTCTTGCTTTTGAGGAAATAAACCCAGAGCTTTCTTGAGAAATCATCAATAATGGTCAACATGTAAAAACATTCTCCTTTTGAAGGAACTCGAGAGGGACCCCAAAGATCAGAATGGATGTTATCTAATGTACCTTTGGTTCTATGAACGCCCTTTGAGAAGCTTACCCTTTTCTGCTTACCAAAAACACAATGTTCGCAGAAATCGACCTTACCAGTACAATGGCTTCCGATGAGTCCTTTTTTGTTGAGGACGCGCAATCCCTTCTCACTCATGTGGCCCAATCTCATATGCCACAATTTGGTGCTGTCAGTGGATGAGACACTTGATGCGGAACCTGATACGGTTGAACCCTGCAGCACATACAAGCTACCAAATCGATTTGCCTTTAACAATACAAGAGCACCTTTGGACACTTTTAAAACTCCACCTTCAGCTGAATACTTACACCCAAGTGATTCAAGAGTGCCTAACGAAATGAGATTCCGTTTCAAATCAGGGACGTGTCTGACACCAGTTAAGATTCTAGTAACACCATCATGTGTTATAATTGAAACTGTACCTTCACCAACAACTTTGCATTGCGCATCGTTGCCCATCAAAACAAGACCACCACCTACAGGTTTGTAGGTGGAAAACCAGTCGTTATTAGGTGACATGTGAAAAGTACAACCAGAATCAAGTATCCACTCATTTCTGGACCTTTGTTCAATATCAGCAGCTACTAATAGCTCCCCATCTTCAAATTTTTCTTTATTAGGTGACATGAATTTCGGTATCAAATTTTTCTATATTAGGTGACATGAATTTCGGTATCAAATTTTTCTTTTGACAATAAGTGGGACTTGACATCTTCAAAAATTAAAATATCATTGTTTCCATATAACATGATTTCTTTGAAGTGTTTAAATGAGGTTGATAGTGAGACAATAAGTAAAACGGCTTTATCCTCATCTTCAATAGTGACATCTAGGTTCTCCAAATCTACTAAAATAGAATTGAACTCATTTAAATGAGTTTGTATGGGAGTACCTTCTGACATACGGAGTCTGAAGAGACGCTCCTTAAGACAGAGCTTATTTGCGAGGCTTTTGGTCATGAAGAGGGACTCCAATTTAGTCCATATTCCTTCAGCGGAACTCTCTTTGATGACCTCCCGCAACACCTCTCGTGATAGACAGAGCTGGATCACGAATAAAGCATTCTCATTAATTTCTTCCCATTGATCATCTGTCATAGTGGCTGGTTTCTTTCATTTACCTTCCAAGGCTTTCTTTAAACCATTCTGGACAAGAACGGCTTGCATTTGGACTCGCCAAATTGCAAAACTAATTTTACCATCAAATTTCTCGATGTCGAATTTGGTCGACATGATGAAATATCCTAGATGAATATAAAGCAGCTCTGATACCAATTTGTAGGGGTATAGAGCGTGGCGGAAGCGAATAGATTCAGCTAAAGATAAAAGAGACATTAAAGAAAGACGGTAAAAATGACACCGGGATTTTTAGGTGGAAAACCCTCTTTAAAGAGAGGTAAAAAACCACCGGCGAGAGAGCCAAATAATTCCACTATAATAAAATGGGAGTGCAAGAATATTTCCTCAAAGACTGACAGACAATAGCCCAAATATTATACTCTCTACGGGTTAATTAATTATACCCGAAATGTAGAAAGGGAGAATAAGAAAGAGGAAAGAATAAGAGAGAAGATTTAATGATGTTGTGGTGCACTGGAAATGAACTTCTGGAGCAAGTATTTATAATGCCTAAAGCTAGTGTAAACTCATTAAATGAGTAGCCCTCCATAGATCCTGCAAGTTTGACAAATGATACCAAAGTTGCCGCATAGTGTACAGATTCAATTTGCACATGTTGAATGAGGTAGGATCAATACCCATGCATGGTAGCATAGTGAAAAAGGAGGCACCGTCCAACACCCTCCTCCGTCTCTAAGCTCGTTTCACCCTTATAGTAAAAAAAAAAAGTTAAGGGAAATGATAAATGCAATACCGATTTAATTAACGTCACTTAAGTTATAAGAAGGTCAATAGTTAGGTACTCAAATAATTAGGGAAATGATTATGTCACTACAGTTTTTGTTATTGTCGTTACATTACAAGTTACGTATAATTGTATAAAAACATGTCTCACAAACATGAGTATTTTCGGAGTAATATTATGTCTTCCATGTAATTAGGTAGTATGTGAGTCATACCGATGTACACAACATAAAACTGAATAAGTTAAAGCATAGAATAAGAATTATCTAATAAAGAATAGCAAGTGAAACGCAATCTACATTGGGTATCTGAAACATGTTGATTGCATACAATAGACTGCTCACAAGCTTCTTCTCTTAAATCATCATCAAAACTAACATTTCCCAAGGCAACTAGAACAATTGACGTGTTGAGAAACAAGAACGATGTGTACTTACATCACAAAAGCGTAGAAATTTAAGGGGGAATGTAGCCCCAAAAGCCTACCTCTTGTGGAGATGATTCTCCTACACCTCGGTCATCACTCACAATAGTTAACGAACCAACAACCCAAGATAAAGAGCAAGTTAACATCACAGGAAATGGAAAACTACTCCTCAACCATTTCAAAAGCCAAATTTAAAATACTCCGTATTTTATAGCGGTGACTCGGTCATACTCGGCTGAGTAGGGATACCCGGTCGAGTAAGGCGTAAACTCGGTAGAGTGAGAAGGCACTCGATCGATTGAAGTGGCACTTGGGCCGAGTGGATGTACTTTGGGAGGTTGGGGGTCGTTTTTGTCGAGTGGTACTCGACCGAACATTTTGGCACTCAGTCGAGTGAGTTGAGTACTCGACCAAGTGGACTCGGTTCACATGCGTTTTTCAACGATATAATTATCATTTCGCTAATGATTATATTAGAGTGACGTATAATCTGTCATTTCTCTCTTTATAAACTATAACTACTCTCTCTAATCCCTCATAATCTCTAATCTTCTCCTTAATCATTGTTTGGCAAATCTTGTTGGTAGATCGTCCTAATTAGTTTCCTTTTGTCCTTCATTCGGTAAGCAGTTCTTATCTTTAGTCTTTTCGGTTTAATATCATTTTAGGGTTTGGGTTATTAAGGAATCTCCTAGTTGATCTTCAGCTGATATTTTCCTTGTTTATAAATCTTGTAATCTCTTGTGATATTTGGTGTATCTTCTCTTATTATCTTGTATATTCTAGGTCTACTGTATTATATATAATTGTCTTATATTGTTAATAAAATCAAGTCATTAAAAGTAACTCTTCTCTTCTCTATATGGTATCAGAGCCATTAATCGATCCTTCATACAATCGTTTCTCAAATCGTCTCCATGTCAGGCCAATCTGCTACCATCCCTAACTCACACGACCCTCTTCATCCCTTTATTGCTCTCAATCTCAATCAATGCCTAAACTCACCTCATCGACCTATCGCACTTGGTCTACCCAAGTCGAAGCCATCCTATTCTGTTATGACCTCTTTAAGTACGTCAATGGTGATCATCCTTGTCCTCTGATGCATCTTACAACCGATGACAAAAAGGAACATCCAAATCTGGCTTATTAAACCTGGATTCGTCAAGACCGTCTCATCAAAGGCGCTCTTCTTGGCACTATTGATCATTCTATTACTTCGCTGCTTCTCCATGCCAAAACCTCTTACGAGGTTTGGTCGACCTTGGCCACCATGTATGCCAATCCTTCACGTGGCCATGTCCTCCAAATCAAGGACCGTCTTAAATCCATCTCTAAATCTAAAAAAATCCGTTACTGACTATATTATAAGCATGTAATTAGTCATATTTTTCCTCTCATTTTCGTCCCCATTTTGGTCCGTTTACACGGATTTGCGTGCCCTTGATTGCATTTTGCTCCCGATTTCCCGTGCTATGAATGTCGATCTTAATTTGTAGGAATTAAGGCGGAAATGAAGAAATCGGATCATAAAGGTCTTGCATGAGTCGGGATTCGGAGATGAGATGAAGAAGTGAGGAAAGCAAGCCCCAGGTGGTGCAGGCCGGCCAACTGACCGGCGGCCGGCCACCCGGCCTAGACCGCAACTCCACAACGAAGGAAAAAGAAAGAGTGAAGAAGTCAGCCCAGGTAGTGTTGGGCGGTCGACCGGCGGCCGGTCGATCACCCGGCCTGCACTACATCAGTAACTACTTGGGAAGTGATTCGTGCTCCAGGCCGGTAGGAGGCCGGCGGCCGGTAGGAGGCCGGCGGCCGGTGGACCGGCCATGAACACATTTTTCATACTTAGAAGAATTTTGAAGACGAAGAAATTGAAGCTACTGATGTGCTCCAGGCCGGTCGGAGGGCCGGCGGCCGGTCGACCGGCCAGGAACACAAATCCGCATTTCGTCAATTCTTCTATTTTCTTTCTTAATTTTCGAGATACCTATATATACCCTTCCCCTAATATTTTGTAAGCAGCTTTTTCATTATCTCTTAGCACAAAACCCTAGATAATTTGTAACCTCTATTAGTCACTAATTACTCTCCTAATCATTCCCTAATTAAACTTAATTTCTCATTTCAAGTTGGTAGATCTAGTCTTTCCTAGTAGAATTATCATAGTTTTGGGTTTGTATTGAGGATTTTGGGGTGAAGACATTCTCCCTATTCACTAATACAAGTTTGTTGGTATAAATTTCTCATCTTTTTGTTATTTATGCAATTTATTTTCATTTCTAGTTTATTGTTTATCATTTGATTGTTATTATTATTCACTTCCTTAGCACCATGTTCATTTCACTATTCATTGCCTCTAGTTGTTTGATTTTCCTTAGAATGAGTGAGTAGATTCCCTCTAGGGTTTAGGGGGAGCCTAAGGGAGGATTATGTGGGATAATTAGTTGGGTAATTAGTAGATTTGTGGTAATTATTCGGGTATTACCCATATGCACACTAGGTGTTTGATGAAATGTGTAAACGAAAGTTGCCCATTTTATCAAGTATCGTTTGATTATCTCTTAAGCGACGGTGGTAGAGATGATTAGACTAGTGTTTATATGGGTGATTTGAGACAAATGCGATGGCTTTGTTGATGATTATTAATTGTTGAGACATTAGCAATTAATTTCTACTCGAATTTATTACCCATTTGCTAATTACTAGACTAACCCATTAATCCCCCTAAGGTGAACCCTTTACCTTAGTTTCCCCTTAATTGTCTTACCTTGTTATTTAGTGATTACTTGCTTTTACTAGTTTTTAGTTGATTTTCCAATCCAACTCTTATTAGGCTAGAATAGGATTCATTCAAACTTGTAGTTGACCCCTCCATCCTTGTGGTTCGACCCCGACTTCCGCTATCGCATTAGTTGGGTTTTATAAATTGTTTTGCTTGAGCGGTACGCGACAAACCGTTCATCAAATGGCGCCGTTGCCGGGGATGGCGTAAGGAAACTCGTAGTTTGTTTTGTGTCTTAGATTTAGCCAAGTTACTTGTTGTTGTTTTTGTTGGTATTTAGTTGTTAGATTATTTGTAGAGTGCCTTGCATTATTGTCTTTCCCTAGTGTGCCCAAAAACACACTAGGAGTCTAACTTGTTTTTGAGTTGCTTTGAGTGCATGCCTAGGGGTGAAGGGTTGTTCTTGAGCCATCCGGAGCCCGAAAGGTTATTTAGGACTCTCCGAGCTAATACACTTGCTCGGGTTAGGAATTCAAGAAGAGTTAGCCATCAACAAGCCAATACTTCAATCGCTTCTACATCCACTCCAACAACCGATCACCCACAAAACAACACCATTGAACCTATATTCGAAAATCCCTTCTACAATATAATACAAAATACACCACCAAATTCACCACCTACAATACCTCAACAACAAAATCAACCACAAATGACGACTTTACGTGACCGTAACCGACCCAACCACGATGATACCCAATCCCCAATAAATTTCGGTGTCTTGGCCCCAAATAACTTTGAGATACACCCGGCTCAAATGAGTTCTATTGAGCGGGATAGCTTTGGAGGCCTCCCCGATGAGGATGCTCATGCCCACTTGAGAAAGTTCAAAACTAGGGTAGGAATCATGAAGAGGAATGGTGTGCCCGAGGAAACCCTTTGTCTAATGTTGTTCTCATTTTCTCTTAAAGACCGGGCGGAGAGGTGGTTGAATAACCATGCTCCAAACACTTTCACTACTTGGGATGACTTAGCTAAGGAGTTTCTAAGCAAGTACTACCCCGCCTCCAAAACGGCAATGCTAAGAAATGAGATAACAACCTTCCAACAAGAGGATGGAGAATCCTTGGGAGAGGCATGGGATCGATTCATTGATTTACTTGCCCGTTGCCCTCATCATGGAATTGCGGATTGGTATGTCACTCAAACATTCTATCAAACTCTTCTCCCTCAAACCAAGGCTATGGTGAATGCTTCCGCGGGGGGAAGTTTCGATCATTTGAATGACCAACAAGGGGCGGCATTGATTAAGAAAATGGTTGAGTCGGAGTCTAGCTATGGTACTAGAGGAAATAGCTTGAGGAGGAGTTCTAAGTACCCAAGTGAGAACTTTTCAAATGCGGATACCAATGCCAAGATTGATTTGCTCACACAAACTTTTACTAAGGGTTTTGCCGAGCTTCAAAAGGCTCAAAATCAAAGTCAAGGCCATCATGTGAATGAAGCTAATGGGTCTTATGCACCTCCTATGGCGGAAGCTTATCAAACCCCTACTTGTGAGATTTGCAATGGGTATGGACACACCTTTGAAGTTTGTGGGAACAATGTATCTTATAACAATGAGGGAGGAAATGACTACCAACATGTGAATGCATTTCAAGGAGTCAACAACAACCCACGACCCTCAAGGCCTCCATTCCAAAGTCAAGGAGCTTACAACCCAAATTCCAATTTTTATCATCCAAGTTCGAAATTTCACCCAAACATGAGTTACAAAAGCCAAAATGAGTTAAACCCTCAACACACACAAGCTCAACCTTCCAATCCTCCGGGTTTTTCCCAACCTAGAGGAGGAGGTCAATTTTCAAGAGGAAACTACAACAATCAATTCAACAACTCTCAACAAGGTCAAGGATCAAACCAATTCCAAAACCAATACTTCAATGATCAAGGTTACAATAACCAAGGTAACTTCCAAAACCAAGGTAATTGGAATCAAGGTAATTGGAATCAAGGTCAAGGAAATTGGAATCAAAACCAAGGGAACCCAAACTTCAACAACCAAGGCCAAGGTAATTTTTACCAAGGCAACCAAAACAATCAAGCAAGTCAAGGGGTTCCCGATCATTCTTTCCAAGGCCAAGGGTCAAATTTCAACAACAATCAAGGATCAAATTTCAATGGTCAAGGTTCAAGGGGGCAACAAGGAAATTTAAATAACAACCAACAAGGAAACTTTAACAACCAAAGAAGCAACAACCAAGGTTCAAGTAGTCGAAATGACTATGCATTTGCCCTCCCTTTAGCAAACCAACCTCATCAAGACAATGAACCTTCAATGAGTGAAGTTTTGCAACTAGTCAAAAACATGGAGATCCAAAACAACTTGGCTTTGCAAAATGTCACTAATGCTCACAAAAAGGAGGTGAGAGAATTGGAAGCTAGGTTAGCTTCTCAAGCCTTGAACAATCCTCAAAGGCCTCCGGGAGGTCTACTTGCTCAAGGGAAAAGCTCCAAGGATGCTTCATCAAGCCACCACGCATGTGCGGTGACTTTACGAAGTGGACTAGTGCTTGATAACCCCTACATGGATATGATGAATGATGAGATTCCAAATGATGAGCATGTTGAGGAAGGAGAAGAATTCGAAGAGCCCATTTTGACTCCTACCTTGGAGTTAAAAGATGATAGCAAGGGTGAAGATGATCAACCCAAAGAGGGAGAAGATGGGTATGTCGAGATTATGCCTTATGAAGAGGAGATGATCAAGGATGCCAATGATGAAGGAGTAGAGGTGCAACCAATAGCAAGAGCTAAGGTAACCAAGAAAACTCCCATTTCAAAGGTATCTTTTAGTTCTCCACTTGTTGTTTCCGATATCCCCTACCCCTCTAGAGCATTGAAAACTAAGGAAAACTTCAAGTTCACCCAATTTAGAAAAATGCTTGAGGGATTTGAAGTGACCTTACCTTTCACCGATGTTATATTAAACATGCCCACATACTCAAAATTTCTTAAAGATGTCTTGACCCACAAGAGGACTTTGGGTGCCCAAGATGTTATGATTATGGAGGCGGAGTGTAGTGCTCTCCTCATTAATCCTAACTCTTTCAAAATGCCAAAAAAACTTGGGGACCCCGGAAGTTTCTCTATCCCTTGTGTTGTAGGGGGAGTCATGATTTCAAGGGCATTATGTGACAATGGTGCAAGTGTAAGTGTCATTCCCTTAACTATTGCTAAAAGAATTGGGCTTGATAGTTTAACCCACACTTCTATGACTCTACAACTAGCGGATAGGTCCGTTAAGCAACCTTTGGGTGTGCTTGAGGACGTACCCGTTAAAGTTGGTAAATTTTTGATTCCCACGGATTTCGTTGTCCTAGATATCCCGGAGGATAGCCACACTCCCATCATCCTCGGTAGGCCCTTTTTGGCTACCGGAGGAGTCCTCATTGATGTGAGGGACGGGCGGCTAACCTTTAGGGTGGGGAACGAAACCCTTGAATTTAATCTTCCTCATCTAGTGAAGGGACCAATGTTTCACAAAGCTTGCTCGGTAGAAGTCATAGAGGAAGTGGTTGAAAGGGTGCATGAAGAAGAGAAATGTGAAGAAGAAGCTCTACAAGTGGCACTCCATGATGAGGAGATGGGAGATGACCATGAGGTAGATGATGAACTCTTGAAGAAGGTGGAGGGCCTTCTCCCTCCAAAGGTACAACTAAAGCCCTTACCTCCCTCACTTAAGTACTCTTTTTTAGGTGAGGGAGAGACTTATCCCGTTATCATTAATGCTAATTTGAGTGAAGGCCAAGAACTTGAACTTTTGAAAATCTTGAAAACTCATAGGGGCTCACTTGGATATAGCATTGATGATATCAAAGGTTTAAGTCCTAATCTTTGCATGCATAGGATTGTCTTGGAGGAGGGTAGCAAACCTAAGGTAGATGGGCTACGTAGGTTGAACCCTAAGATGGCGGAAGTGGTGAAAAATGAGGTGATGAAGTTGTTAGAGGTCGGGATTATCTACCAAATAACCGATAGTTCTTGGGTGAGCCCCGTCCATGTAGTGCCCAAGAAAGGAGGGGTAACTATGGTGGAACAAGAGGATGGGACTCTCTTAGCTTCTAGGCCCGTGACCGGGTGGCGGATGTGCATTGACTATCGCAAATTAAATGCCGCCACCCTCAAAGACCACTACCCCATCCCCTTTATTGACCAAATGCTTGAAAGGTTAGCGGGGCATTCTTACTATTCATTTCTAGATGGTTATTCCGGGTTTTTCCAAATCCCCATACACCCGGAAGACCAAGAGAAAACCACATTCACTTGTCCCATAGGAGTTTATGCTTATAAGAGGATGCCCTTTGGGCTTTGTAATGCTCCGGGGACTTTCCAAAGATGTATGACGACAATTTTTGCCGATTTTCTTGAGAAGAGTATGGAGGTCTTCATGGACGACTTTAGTGTCCATGGAGACTCATTTGATCTTGGGCTATTGAATTTGTCTAATGTTTTGCAAAGATGTGAGGAGCACAACCTCGTCCTCAATTGGGAGAAATGCCACTTTATGGTGGAGGAGGGGGTTGTGCTTGGCCACATCGTGTCTAAGAGAGGGATAGAAGTTGATATGGCTAAGGTTTCGGTGATAGAAAACTTGTCACCCCCTACAAATGTGAAGGGAGTGAGAAGCTTTCTAGGCCATGCGGGCTTTTACCGACGTTTCATCAAAGATTTTTCTAAAATTGCCAAGCCTTTAACTTCTCTTCTTCTCAAAGACACACCATTTGTATTTGATGAATTTTGCTTGAGTGCTTTTTGTAGGTTGAAGGAGGCCCTTGTGACGGCTCCCATAATCCGCTCACCGGATTGGAGACTTCCCTTCGAAGTTATGTGTGACGCCTCCGATTATGCGGTCGGGGCGGTGCTTGGCCAAGTTGTGGACAAGAGGCACCATGTAATCTACTACACAAGCAAAACTCTAGATCAAGCCCAAGTCAACTACTCTACGACGGAAAAAGAAATGCTAGCCATTGTTCATGCCGTGGAAAAATTCCGGCAATACTTTGTTGGTGCTAAGGTTGTGGTATACTCGGATCACTCCGCCTTGAGACAATTGTTGGTAAAAAAAGATGCAAAGCCAAGGCTCTTGAGGTGGGTTCTTTTACTTCAAGAGTTTGACTTAGAAATTAAAGACAAGGCGGGGTCGGAGAATGTTGATGCCGACCACCTATCTAGATTGACTACCGAAAATCATGGGTTGAAGGATGAGAGTGGCCCGATCAATGAGTGGTTGAGAAAAGATAGTTTGATGATGATAGGTGGTAAATCACCATGGTTTGCGGACTTGGTAAATTTGATTGTGAGCGGGTTCATTCCGGAGGAGTTGGATGCTAGAGCTAGAAGGAAGTTG
The DNA here is from genome assembly GCA_022085475.1 of Heliosperma pusillum. Classification (NCBI taxonomy): domain Eukaryota; kingdom Viridiplantae; phylum Streptophyta; class Magnoliopsida; order Caryophyllales; family Caryophyllaceae; genus Heliosperma; species Heliosperma pusillum. Next base: position 36,465 of record JAIUZE010004882.1, read on the forward strand.
AAGCATGACTCAAAACGCTATTTTTGGAATGACCCACATCTTTTCCGCAAGTGTGGTGATGGCATGTTTCGAAGATGTGTTCCTAGGGAAAAAGGCATGGAGATAGTTGATAGGATTCACAACTCGGCTTATGGGGGCCACCTTGGTACATCTCGCACCATTGCAAAGGTGTTACAAGGTGGTTTCTTTTAGCCATCTATGTTCAAGGATATCCACTACTTTGTCAAATCTTGTGATCGATGTCAACGAACGGGGAATATAAGTCAAAGAAATGAGATGCCCCTTCAAAACATTCTTGAGATTGAGCTTTTCGATTGTTGGGGAGTTGATTTCATGGGACCATTCCCAAACTCTTGTGGGAATGAGTACATTTTGGTTGCGGTGGACTATGTGTCCAAATGGATTGAAGCCGTAGCTACCCCAACAAACGATGCTAAAGTTGTTATCAAGCTCTTCAAAAACACCATCTTTCCAAGATTTGGGACCCCGAGAGTGGTGATTAGTGACGGAGGTTCGCACTTTAGGAAGAGCACTTTCAAGATCTTGCTTTCTTCCCATGGTGTCACTCACAAGACCGCTCTTGCCTACCACCCTCAAACAAGTGGGCAAGTGGAGGTCTCAAACCGTCAAATAAAAGCCATCTTGGAGAAGACCACTAGCAAAGGTAGAAAGGATTGGTCCCAAAAGCTCCCCGATGTTCTATGGGCCCTTCGCACCGCCTTCAAAACTCCCCTCGGCACAACTCCCTACAAGCTTGTCTATGGCAAAGCTTGTCACTTGCCAATCGAGTTGGAGCACAAGGCATGGTGGGCCTTAAAGGAAATGAACGTTAACATTGATATGGTCGGAGAGCTACGTTTTCTCCAAATGAGTGAACTTGAAGAACTAAGACTTGATGCCTACGAGAGCTCAAAGATTTACAAAGAGCAAACAAAGAAATGACATGACGCCAAATTGGTTGACAAAGATGTAAAAGTGGGTGATCAAGTTTTAATCTATAATTCTAGGGTCAAGTTGTTTCCGGGGAAGCTACGGTCGAGATGGTCGGGTCCCTTCAAAGTCATTGACATATCACCTCATGGAGCTTTCGATTTTTGGAGTGAAGAAGGTGGTAATTTCAAAGTAAATGGGCATCGAGTGAAGAAATACTTTAATGGAGATGAGAAGGGAACGGTTGAAGTACTTTTCCTTGGGGATCCACTTCCCGAGGAGGAGTCTTGTTTGTAAGTTCTTGTGATTTGTTAGGTTTGGTGGAGTCCCTCAACAACCACCGATTTTTTTGTATATATCATGCATTTTAGGAGTAGTTGTGAAGATTTGGTATTGTGTACTCGGGTATTTCGTCTTTGGAAGAAGTTTTAGGTAGGTTTGAAACACTTGTAGTCGGGTTTTGGATCGAAACCGTGTCATTGGGGATATGTTGGTTGAGTCGAGATTGTGGGTGACTTGGGAATTTTTATTGTGAATTGAAGGCAAGGGAATAAGGGAGAAGTGATCCAGGCCGGTGGACCGGAGGCCGGTGTGCCGACCGGCCTGGACCACTCCAGAAGGTGAGTTTGAAGATTGAAATTTGAAGAGCAGGTATTCCAGGCCGGTTGACCGGCGGCCGGTGTGCCGACCGGCCTGGAGCGCATACTCATAGAAGATGGAATTTTGCAAATTTTGGCCTGTGTTCTAGGCCGGTGGACCGGCGGCCGGTCTGACGACCGGCCCAGAGCACCACATAACTGAAATTTTGAAGTTTGAATTTTTTGAGCTGTGTTCCTGGCTGGGCAGCCGGCGGCCGGTGTGCCGACCGACCAGGAGCACCTGAACACAGGAATTTCTCAAAAACCAAAAAATCAAAAAATTTGACTTGGGTTCTAGGCCGGTGGACCGCCGGCCGGTGCCCAGACCGGCCCAGACCTCACCCGAGAGTTTATTTCACTCGTGAGGCACTTTCTTTTTCCTTCATTCTTCTTTGTTTCTTCCTCTTTCTACCTTCAAAAACCCCACAAAAATATCAAAACTTCACAAAAACTCACTAAAATCACCACAAAACTCAATCAATCCAACATTCAACCCAACAATTAACCCACTACATCACACAAAATCATCCCCCACATCAAAAACCCCAATTTTTCCCTAATTTTTTCCCTCTTTCAATTGACTATTACGAAAAAACTCAATGGCTCAACAACCACCAAGGAAGAGAACAAGGGCTCAGCTTGAGGCGGAGTTGGAGGCTAGGCTCCAGCAAGTAACGGCGGGAATGGGTCCGGATGACGACTTTCCCGATATCGTCTTCGTTAGCGAGATTGCGAGAGGTAAGTTTCAATGTCTAAAGCGCCGAAACCTTCCCCATTCCCGCTTCATTTGTAGGAATACTATGCGAAATTTCGGCCTTGATACGGTCACCCTTGAGCTTTTTAAAGGTTTAGGGATGGGGGAACTTTACGGTCAGCACTTCCGTACTTACCCCCGTCTTACATGGGAGTTTTTAAGTTCCTTTAGTCATGAGAAAGATCGGAACACGGGCATGGTCAAAATAGTTTCTTTTCGTCTTCTCAATACTGCATTTAACCTTTCCCTTGAAAAATTTTGTAAGGTTTTGGGGGTTAAATTTCATAAGTCTTATAAAGTCCCCGAAACCTTTAATTTGAATGATGTGTGGACTGCTATTTCGGGGATGGAGGTTGAGAAGGGGGCTAAGAAACCGGCAAATGCTTGCCACAATGCCCCTATTCGGATTTGGCATCGCTTTATGGGTTGGTCTTTGTTTGGGCGGGAGGAGTGTCATAATTTTCGGGCCGATGAGCTCTCGATTTTGGCGGCTTATTTGTTTCAAAAGCCGAATAAATTTGGGGTCAACATTGGTCACCATGTCGCTCTCCACTTTCAGAAAATTTCCAATGATCCATTTAGCCCTACCGGTATCCATGTTGGGGGAATTGTAACCAAGATTGCCCATGCTCTTTGTAAGAATGCTCTAGATGAGAGGAATTTGAGGTGTTTAGGGGGATGTTCTTTGTTGACGGAGGACTACATTATGTCGAAGCTTGAGTGGGTAGTGAAGCGAGTTGAGGACGGGAAGATGGAGTGTAAACCACTAAGGCTTACAAGTTTTAAGGAAGCTTGATTAGATTAACTCAAACTGAGAACAATGTCAAGTAACAATGGATGTTGTTTTAGAGAGAGTGAATTGTTTAGCTGAAAACTCAAGGGATATGACTTAGAGACACTCCTCTACAGCAAGGCACAAGAGAAAGGACTCAAAGACTGGTTTTTAGAGACAATTTTCAAGTGTTACAGCAAAGCACAAACACCCTAGACTAGACTCAACAGCAAGCAAGTTAACCACAGCAAGGCACAGATATAACTTGACTCACAAGACAAGGCACTGATCAAACACCTTGAAGATGTATCAGGCTTGTTTCAAACTACAGCTCTTAGCACAAGTTTGATAGATTTGAGGGATTTCTCAAAGTTAATTCATTCATAAAAGTCTAACTGAAAACAACATACAAGACCTCCTTATATAGGGAGGCTGATATCTTGTGAGCCATTGGATGTACAGATCATCCAAGGGCCAACTTAGGATTCAAACTACTAATACTAACACTAATTAAGAGCCTCACAATAGGACAAGCTCAACAACTATAAAGAACAGACACAAGACACAAAAAACAGACTGAACAAAAAGCAAATAAAGCAGTTTTGGAGTTTTCCTGAAATGGAAATCTGTTGTTCTTGTTGCCTTGTTGCTTTGCCTGGATGTGTTGCTGCTCCTTAAGACTCTCTACTCTTATTAGAACTTAGATAAGACCTGCCTTGGACGAGGACAAGTTGACTTAAGCAAAAGGAAACCACAATCTGTCTTGTACCTTCTCTGTTTTAATTGTTTGCTGGACTCTAACTTGGGGTGTCTGTTTCATGAGTTTTTACTAGACTTCAAAAGGGTTTGTTCTGGGCAAACTTGTAGCTTAGGGGGTTGACTTGATGGTAGGCCATGGTGGGGGTGGTTGGGATGCCCTGGTGTACCTCTTAGCTGTAGGGTTTGTTGATTGGTCTGCCTGTGCCTGAATGGCTTTGTCTCTGTCTTGTGTGGGTAATGTGGGGTGTGTTGGGGCTTGGCATGGGTTTCTGAGCCATGGACTATCTCCCTCACTGTTGTAGCTTGGCATGGCTTGGTCTTGGCTTGTCATAGCTTGTTGTTTGGACCTTGTAACTCGAGCCTCCATCTGAGGGGTCCTTGGGGTCAGGCTTATCTTGTTTGTGGCTTGATCATCAAGACCCCTTGGGTGAGCTCCTGCTGCAGCCTCCCCAGGTTGAAAAGGGCTTGACCTCAAGCCTGTGTCTTCCTCTCCCTCAGAGTCTTCAAAGAAGGGACTAAGATCTCCAACATTGAATGTCCCATGGACTGCATACTCTCCTGGTAGATCAATCCTGTAGGCATTAGGACCTATCTTCTCCATGACTTGAAAAGGACCATCTGCTCTTGGCTCTAGCTTGTTCTTTCTCTTGGAAGGGAACCTTTCTTTCCTTAGGTTGATCCATACTAAGTCTCCTGGTGCAAAGTCTTTCTTGGTCTTAGGAACCTTGGCATTCTTCTTGTATAGATCATTAGTTTTCTCAATCTGTTTTCTGACTGATTCATGGAGTTTTAGCATTTGTTCCACCCTCTTCTTGGCATCATAGTGGATCTCTGACCTGCACACATTAGACAAACTCAAAGGCATTAAGGGGTTAGTACCATAGACCACTTCAAAGGGGGAGTGGCCTGTGGCTGCTGATGGAGCTCTATTGAAAGAGAACTCTGCTTGAGCCAACTTCAAGTCCCAATCCTTGAGAGATTTGCTGACTATACACCTCAAGATCCTTCCCAAGGTCTTGTTGGTCACCTCAGTTTGGCCATCTGTTTGAGGATGATGGGAGGTACTAAACAACAACCTAGTGTTAAGCAGCTTCCACAATGTTCTCCAGAAATGGCTCATAAACTTGGTATCTATGTCAGAAACAATAGTCCTTGGGACTCCATGTAGCCTCACCACCTCATCAAGGTATAGCTCTGCTACACTCACAGCATCCTCAGTCTTCTTACAAGCAATGAAATGGGCCATCTTACTGAACGTATCCACAACCACCATGATAGAATCTTTCCCTCTTGCTGTCCTAGGCAATGCTACTATAAAATCCATGCTCACATCTTCCCAAGGCCTACATGGGACTGGTAGGGGAGTGTAAGGTCCTGCTTGAAAAGAACTCTTGGCCTTTTGACAAACTCCATACCTTCTGAGTACTATTTGGACTTCTCCCATCATCTTAGGCCAGTAGAACTGATCCTGCAGTATATCCACAGTCTTCTGAACCCCAAAGTGTCCTCCAAGGCCACTTCCATGTACCTCCTTGATCAATAGACTCCTATAAGATCCTCTGGGAACACAGAGCTTGTTTCCTTTTAACAAGAATCCATTTTGCAAAGTGTAGGGTGAATCAATGGTCCTTGTTTCCTCTTTCTGTGCTAGCCAATCTTCTGCAAAGTCTGGATCTTCTTGATACATGTCCTTCATGAACTCAAAGCCAAGGACCCTTTGCTCCATAGTTGATAGCAGAGTGTACCTCCTAGACAATGCATCAGCTACCACATTTTGTTTGCCCTCTTTGTATTTGCTAGAAAAGGTGAATGACTGAAGGAACTCCACCCACTTAGCATGTCTATGACTGAGCTTATGTTGGCCTCCTATGTACTTCAATGCCTCATGATCAGAGTGTAAGACAAAAGGCTTGGGCTTCAGGTAATGACTCCAATGCCTCAGAGCTCTGACAAGAGCATAGAACTCTTTATCATATGTAGAATAGTTTAGCTTGGCACCACTTAGCTTTTCACTAAAGTAGGCTACAGGTTTCTTCTCTTGGATGAGGACAGCTCCAATCCCCACTCCACTTGCATCACACTCAACCTCAAATAGGCAATCAAAGTTTTGGCAACCTGAGGATAGGTGCACTGCACAAGAGCTTCTTCATGTGTTTGAAAGCCCGCAAGGCATTCTCAGTCCAAGTGAATTCTCCTTTCTTCATACATTCAGTGAGGGGTGCTGCAATAGTGCTAAAACCTTTAATGAACCTCTTATAGAAAGAGGCTAGGCCATGAAACCCTCTCACTTCTGTAATGTTCTTGGGGATAGGCCAAGACTGCACTGCAATGATCTTATCTTGATCAACGGAAATGCCTCTACCAGATACCACATATCCTAGAAATTTGACTTCCTCAGTCATGAAGGTGCATTTCTCAAGCTTCCCGAAGAGCTTACTCTCCTTAAGTATGTCAAACACAGCCTCAAGATGCCTCAAATGATCATCTCTGCTCTTGCTGTAGATGAGGATATCATCAAAGTATACCACCACAAATCTTCCTAGGCAAGGCCTAAGCACTTCTGTCATTAATCTCATGAAGGTACTTGGGGCATTTGATAGGCCAAAGGGCATGACAAGCCACTCATAAAGGTCATGCTTTGTTTTGAAGGCTGTCTTCCACTCATCTCCTTCTCTGATCCTCAATTGATGGTAACCCTGCCTCAGATCAATCTTAGAAAAGAACCTTGAACCACTCAGCTCATCCAACATGTCATCAAGCCTAGGTATAGGGAACCTATACTTGACTGTGATGTTGTTGATAGCCCTGCTATCTATGCACATCCTCCAGGTCCCATCCTTCTTAGGAACCAACAATGCAGGTACATCACAAGGGCTTAATGACTCCCTTACAAACCCTTTACTCATCAACTCTCCAACTTGCTTCTGCAGCTCTTGTGTAGCCTTAGGATCACATCTATAGGCTGGTCTATTAGGTAGTACAGACCCTGGCACAAGGTCTATCTGGTGTTCAATCCTTCTCAAGGGGGGTAAGCCATCAGGAATTTCCTCTGGAAACACTTCCTTGAACTGATCAATGAGGGGCTTAACTTCTGCAGGGATTGCCTTAGTCTCCTCTTCCTGAACTTCTTTTGATAGAAGCATCTATATAGGTTGCTCTTCACTACACTCTTTGACCATTGCTGACTCAGATAGAAACAAGACTCCACTAAAATCTTCAGCCATACTAGGACTCCCATAGCTCTTTTGATGTGGTGGCAAGGGGGCTAAGGGCTAATGTCACCTTCCTGCTCCCATGCTTGAAGGAGTAGGCGTTGCTTCTTCCTTTGTGTATGAAGCTTTTATCAAACTCCCATGGCCTTCCTAATAGCAAGTGACAGGCATCCATTGGAACCACATCACATAATACCTCATCTCTGTACACACTTCCAATGGAGAATGGAACCACACATTGCTTATCCACCTTAACCTCTGCTCCCTTACTCAGCCATCTCAACTTATAGGGGTGAGGGTGATCTTGAGTGCTCAACTTCAGCTTATCAACCATAGTAACAGAGGCCACATTGGTACAACTTCCTCCATTTATAATAAGGTTACAAACCCTCCCTTGTATGGTACATCTGCTCCTGAAAATGAGGGACCTTTGATCCTCCTCCAAAGGTATCTGTTGTGAATGCATGACTCTCCATAGGACTAAGCTATGGCCTGTGTCAGGGAGTGCCACTATTGCCTTCTGACTAGACTCTTCTTCCTCACTCACCACTTCTTCAACCTCAGGCTCATCCCTCTCATACTCAACTAGACCCTCTTTCTCCCAAGCCTCAACCTCCATTATAGTTAAGGTCTTCTTAGAAGGGCAATCCTTCCTGAACTGTCCATAGCCTTGACATTGGAAGCACCTAATTCTGTTCTCAGTCAATGAAGTTCTTGGATTTTGACCCATGATGCCCTTTCCCTTGTCTAAAGTAGGTGGGGGTGCTGTCTTAGGGGTATCCATGGTTCTAAACCCACTATAAGGTCTGGTTTGAAAAGCCCTAACAGGTTTTGGTGTAGTAGGCTTAGTCTTCCCTATCTTCTCAATTCTCAGAGATAAGTTGACAACATCATCAAATGACCACAGAGGTTGCATCCTAACCTTGTTAGCAATGTTCTTATCTAGACCCTCTAAGTACCTAGCAATCCTTTGCTCAGGTTTCTCATTTATATCACACTGCAAGGTGAGTTGTTCAAACTCTCTCAGATAAGATTCAACAGGTTTGTCTCCTTGTTTCAACTTAGACAATTTGATAAACAGATCCTGGGTGTAATCCTTAGCAACAAACTTGTCTAGTAGTTTCTTTTTCAGTTTAGTCCAAGACTTGATGGGTTCTTTACCTTCCCTAGCCCTTAACCCTTTCATAGTTTCATACCAAAGGGAAGCATACCCTTTCAGTTTAAGGATGACTACTTTAAAAGACTTAGAATCATTGTATCCTTTGTACTCAAAGATCCTTTCTACTTCTCTTAGCCATTCTAACAAGTCATCAGGATTAAGACTACCAGAAAACTCAGGGATATCTACCTTAAGATGCTTGTCTGTGTTCCTGTGGATGGAAGCTCTGCTTCTTGTTGAGTCATCTGAGTCTGGATACTCTTCATCATCAGGTGGCCTTCCTCTGCCTCCTCCTTGGCCTCTTCCACGTCCTCTGCCTCTTCCTCCAGCAAGCAAATGGTTGCCTATAACCTGGTCCAGGGTTCTGGTTAGGGTGGTTACAATCCCAGCCAGATCCTCCATCCTTGCTTCTACTCCTGCCAGTCTCTCTTCACTCATTGGGCTATTTTTGTGTTTTTAAATGTAGTTAGGGAAAATGAACTCACTAAGACTCTCAACCAAAGCTCTGATAACCAATTTGGAGTGTAAACTACTAAGGCTTACAAGTTTTAAGGAAGCTTGATTAGCTTGACTCAAACTGAGAACAATGTCAAGTAACAAATGGATGTTGTTTTAGAGAGGGTGAATTGTTTAGCTGAAAACTCAAGGGATATGACTTAGAGACACTCCTCTACAGCAAGGCACAAGAGAAAGGACTCAAAGACTGGTTTTAGAGACAGTTTTCAAGTGTTACAGCAAAGCACAAACACCCTAGACTAGACTCAACAGCAAGCAAGTTAACCACAGCAAGGCACAGATATAACTTGACTCACAAGACAAGGCACTGATCAAACACCTTGAAGATGTATCAGGCTTGTTTCAAACTACAGCTCTTAGCACAAGTTTGATAGATTTGAGGGATTTCTCAAAGTTAATTCATTCATAAAAGTCTAACTGAAAACATACATACAAGACCTCCTTATATAGGGAGGTTGATATCTTGTGAGCCATTGGATGTACAGATCATCCAAGGGCCAACTTAGGATTCAAACTACTACTACTGACACTAATTAAGAGCCTCACAATAGGACGAGCTCAACAACTATAAAGAACAGACACAAGACACAAAAAACAGACTGAACAAAAAGCAAATAAAGCAGTTTTGGAGTTTTCCTGAAATGGAAATCTGTTGTTCTTGTTGCCTTGTTGCTTTGCCTGGATGTGTTGCTGCTCCTTGGGACTCTCTACTCTTATTCAAACTTAGATAAGACCTGCCTTGGACGAGGACAAGTTGACTTAAGCAAAAGGAAACCACAATCTGTCTTGTACCTTCTCTGTTTTAATTGTTTGCTGGACTCTAACTTGGGGTGTCTGTTTCATGAGTTTTTACTAGACTTCAAAAGGGTTTGTCCTGGGCAAACTTGTAGCTTAGGGGGTTGACTTGATGGTAGGCCATGGTGGGGGTGGTTGGGATGCCCTGGTGTACCTCTTAGCTGTAGGGTTTGTTGATTGGTCTGCCTGGGCCTGAATGGCTTTGTCTCTGTCTTGTGTGGGTAATGTGGGGTGTGTTGGGGCTTGGCATGGGTTGCTGAGCCCTGGACTATCTCCCTCACTGTTGTAGCTTGGCATGGCTTGGTCTTGGCTTGTCATAGCTTGTTGTTTGGACCTTGTAACTCGAGCCTCCATCTGAGGGGTCCTTGGGGTCATGCTTATCTTGTTTGTGGCTTGATCATCAAGACCCCTTGGGTGAGCTCCTGCTGCAGAAGATGTATTGGAGGATTCGAGGGGTCAATTCTATTCCCCTCCCGAATAGTGCGGCATTGAAAGTTGTTCCTGATAGTGCGCACTATCTTCTTCCCCTAGAGGAGGAGAACCCTCCACCACCACATGAAGAAAACCCGGAAGATCAATTAGCTCCAATTACCGCTTTTAGGCGAGATCCCACTGCCCCCGTCACTACCTACAGGAGAGAGCAGTAAGGCCCCACTCCCACCACCATGCCTTAAGTGAACCCCTCCTTTTTCCATCAACAACAATGGCGTCCTTGGCCTAATTCATCCCAACCCGAGGCATCCACTTCCACCACTCCTAGTTACCCACCTTTGGATCCTTCATTGATTCAGTTCATGGCCGATATGAATTTGGCCTCCGAGGCGGCGGCTAAGGATAGAGAGGCGGCAGCTAAGTGGCGAGAGGAGGAAGCTAGGGAGAGAGCTCTTTTGTCACAGAGGATGGATATGATGTATTATGACTTGGCTCTTGGCCAATACCCTTCTTACGATAATTGGTGTAGGGAGGGGTATAGGGAGCCAGTTACCCCACATCCGTCCTATTTCATGTGGCCAGAGGGTGGGTATGACCAGGGTTCTAGGGTGTTCGGGGGTTTCAGTGTTCATCATGACTACTATTCTGCACCGGTTTTTGCTCAGCCGGTAGTTGATGAGGAGGAGGTGGACCCCGAGACTGCGGCACAGAATGCCGAGTGGTTCGATAGGATGGGTCCTCGGTTTGAGATTGTGGAGGGTGGCGGCTCTGGTTCGGGAGCCAGGGATGTAGATGCGTCCTTTGCAGAGGCCGGTCATGGCCATTTTGATACTACATCCTCTGACTTTACTGGATACTCCTGAGGCGGTACACCCATGAGTATGATCCCTTTTAATCCAAATCTTCATCATGTTTATATTTTTGCATGCATTTAGATACTTGTATTATATCTTAGTTTAGTTATCCATTTAGTTGCATCCATTTAGGCTTGCATTAGAATTTAATTTTGTAAAATATCGTCACATGTTTAGCCTTGCATCCATATAGCGTAGTTGCATTTTGTTAGGTGTCATTTTTAGACTTTCCCGTGGTTGGTACCCCCATGAGGGGCATGCATTTATGCATTTTACCGCCACGACGAGACTCTGATATGCCACACTAGACTTTCTTGTGGGAGGTACCCCCATGAGGGGCTTGCATTTATGCACCTTACCACCACAACGAGACTCTAGATTAGCATATAGTTTAGTTTGCATTTACTTAGATCATGCACTTGTATTATTTCATTTTGCATTTAGCTTTAGGAATTTTATTTAGTTCATGCATTTCATTTAGAATTAGTCATTTTGCATTTAGTTAACCCTCTTGTATATATTGTTCATATTGTGAATATTCAGCAAAAATCAAAAACCCCAAAAACAAGTTTTTATTTTTCAAAATATTTAAAACCCAAAAGCATGTTATTTGTTTTGAATTCACCCCTCACACCATGTAAATACTAAGTGTGGGGAGGGAATTCCCAAAAAAAAAAAAAAAACCCAAAAAAATTGTTTTGTTTTCCTTTTCTTTTATTTCTTTTATTTTGCATTTCTTTTATTTTTTTTCCTTTCATATTTGAGTCACTTACTCGGGGACGAGTAAGACTTAAGTGTGGGGAGGATTTTATTTCTTTTGTATATATCGTTGATTTTTGAAAAAAGTTCACTACAACAAACTGACACATGGGCCACGATTTATGCCACGGAAACTTATAATTTGTGGCTTAATTTTGCTTAGCCACGAGAAAAATTTCTTTCAATAATTTACAAAAATTTTATGCCACGGGAAAGCCTTTCCCGTGGCAAAAAGTCACTTGCGCCACGAATTTGGCAACAGTCGTGGCTAATAATTAATTTAGCCACGAACTATATCAGACTCGTGGCGAAAGTATATCTAGCCACGAGTTGTTCCGTGGCAAATAAGTTTTTTAGCCACGACATACATCTTTTCTGTGGCAATGCATTTGTTTAGCCACGAATTAAGAAACACCGTGGCTAAATCTCTCAAGACTGGAATCAAGATATAATTATGTTAAGTAAAACGTAAAGCTTGTTTTTTTTAAAAAAAATACAAATACTGAATGAAATTTAGACAAATATAGATAATACTAATGTATATTTAGATATAAATTTTTTAAAATACTTGATTATTCAATAAAAATTTGCTATTCTTTTATTTTATATAATAAGATTGAAACTTTTGTAAAATTATATACAAAATTTGGTATTGTTTTTTATTTTATTACAAATCAGAATTTTTAATCGTTTTTTTTTCATAATAAGGATAATTTAAAAATTTACTTAAATAAATATTTATGTTTATGAAAATTCTGAATTTATGTTAATTTGTTTTATTAATTTTAATTTAAAATTTATAATCTTGAAAATTATTCATAAAAGGGTTTATCACGTTTAAAAATATAGTATATCAAATTAAATAAGTTAGTTATTTATTATATCTAATTTATATATCAAAACCTAATATATTATGAAACTATCTCATTCAAAAATTGATATATAACTTTATTTTTAATATTTTTATATAAAAAAAAGAGATGAAATTTCCTTTGTGAAAAATTAATTTTGGTTAATGTTTTAGAGAAAAAAAAAAAGAGAATTAGATAAAAATAATTGATTAAACAGTAAAAGTTCGCTAAAAAAATGAAAATAAAAGATAATCTCCATCAAATTAATCAATCAATAATGAAAAGAAAAAAATTTGTTGTAAATAAGCGATCACGGAATATGTTGAAAATAAGCAATCAGGAACTTAAGATCAGTTTTATAAATAATATAAAAATTTTGAATAAAGAATCGATCAAGTATAATAAGAAATCAGTTTAGAAAATAGTAAGTTGGACGTCATTTTCTTTTATAATCTTTTTTTTTTTAAATTATACACTTACAATTTATACACTTTGATAAAAAATGATTACAAATACAATTCATGTGACTTATTCTAACTGGTTTTGAACTTTTTTTTTAGTAAATGTGTTTATAAGAAGTATTTATAGAAACTGAATTTTAAAAAAGAGTAATTTCTTATTTACGCTTTAAAAAAAAAAAAAAAAACTCTATTGTACAACAATTGTGTTTATTTTTTGGCATAAAGTCACAACTTTTTGGTTAACAGTTGTAAAAAAGATTTTTTATCTTTTATTTTTGAAAAAGAGTAATTTCTCACGTCTTTTTGCGTAAAAAAATGAAAAGATTGGTAAAAGAGATAATAAAATTAGAATGTCGCTAAATTAATGAAAAAAAGGATAACATGATAAACTTTCCTTCTTGAGAAAATATTTTTGTTATTTCGGCAAAAAAAAAACGACTCCAAACCATTAACTGGGAAATCAACATCAAAAATTGAAGTGTTTTGGCCAAAATAATGTATTTTTCAGAAAAAATATGTAAATAAAGTAACACTTTCATCTTCGACTGATAGTTAATATAGTTTTTGAAAGACAACAATCATTTTAAAAGGATTCAAAATTCCAATTATAACAACAAATGTTAACTTTCATGTTTGGAAGGTCATCATAAAAACTTCACAGTTAAGCGTGCTCAGGTGAGAGTAGTCATAGGATGGGTGACCTCCTGGGAAGCTTCTTCGAAGCGTACAAGTGTATTATTAGTGACACGAAATGACGTTTGAATGAATTAGCGTACCTAGCCATTCAAATGTGTGGCCCTGCATAATTCAATATTGAAAATATTTAGTTGAGAAAAAAAATAATAATATTTTTCATTATATTAATTAATTTTATATATATGTCGTTAGCCACAAGAATTATCTTTGGCCACGGGAATAAATTTTTAGCCACGAGAGTTATTAGCCACAGGAGAAGCCGTGGCTAAAAATTGAAATTTAGCCACGATATTGTTTTTCCCGTGGCTATCATTTAGCCACGGCCACTTGGGCCACGAAAGGTATTCCCGTGGCGATATGCTTTAGCCACCAAAATTTTGCACTTGCGCCACGAATTTTATCGTGGCTAAAGTGCTAAATTGTAGTAGTGGTTGAAAAATGCCTAAAAATCGAAAAATTTGAAAATTTTCCAAAAAAATATATGTTTAGATTAGTTTGTATATAGTTTATTTTGTATATATTGCCGTGTGTTTCTTTTTATCTCCATCCATAGGTGCGCCCCACATCATGAGAGGCACGAAAAAGGGAAATGAAGACGCTTTGGTGAGATCTTTCCTATTTTTCTTCTCCCTTATCTCCTTTTCTTCTTACTTGAGGACGGGATGTGTTGATGACGATGGTGTGAATTTTGTTGATTGGCGTGTGTGCCACTTGTGTGCTGTTAGGAGATAGCATTAGGTTATGTGTCATATAGTCGGTTAGAGCATGTGCATTTAGGTTGTATATATGTTAGATTGCATCATATCATATAGTTGCATTTAGAAAAAAAAAATGATTTAATAATTGTCTTTTTGGAAAACTTGTTGAATGTGCATAATCCCTTTTTTGCTACTTTTTTATTCATAAAGTGTTCATCTTAATCGTGGAATTTTAGACGCCCTGGGTTGTGCATTTCTAGTGAGTTTTAACCCGTCTACTAATGCCGAGTCACGAGTTTGCGCTTATTCCACCTCGACAACCTCAATTGATGTGAATATTCCGATGGTAGAAAGGATTCTTAGGTGACCGTTCTTGCTATGCAACCACTCTTGATCCAATATTCTTCCACTCTTACTCAAAAAAGGAAACAAAGCAAACAAGCTAAAAATATTGAGTCAATTATCATCTTTTCTTTCTTTCGTCGAGGAAGTGCAAAACGGAACTTCTAGGGATTCTAGTGGGCCCAAATCTAGGGCCCCTTTCGATGCCACTACGGTGGGGATACCCCTATTGTTGGTTCCGACCGCATGTCCTTGACGGAAACCGTGTGCTTTCATGCCAAAAATTGCAAACCAAAATGCAAATCAAAAAGAAAGAAAAAGAAAAAAGAAAGCAAAGTGTTGAAATGAAAATCTTGCAAGCAATTAGGCTCAAATATTCTTTTCCTTTAATCCATC
>JAIUZE010004883.1:0-17271 GCA_022085475.1 Heliosperma pusillum
GGGACACAAAAGCTATCAAGCGGTAAACTTCATATGCTCGTTAAAGATAGTAAGGCCTATCAATGTCATGGTCCAAGATACTCATTTAGAATTATAATGGTCAAGACGCCATATACTCATAATTCTCTATGGGTACTTAGTCAACACGACACCAACCATAAAATCAAACAGTCACGGGAAAAACTTCCTATCATGTGACTAATTGCATATAAATCATATTCAAATATCATATCGCCTCATATCTACTAAGGCTCATTCATTTATTCATTAAATAAAACCTTACTTGAAGACAAATCCCCGACCCCTAAGGCTCATTCATTCATTCATTTAAATAAAACCTTACTTGAAGACAAATCCCCGACCCCTAAGGCTCATTCATTCATTCATTTAAATAAAACCTTACTTGAAGACAATCAAATCCCCGACCCCTAAGGCTCATTCATTCATTCATTTAAATAAAACCTTACTTGAAGACAAATCCACGACCCGAGTCCCGCGACGGGTCATCAGTCAAAACGGGCTGACTAGATCTTAGTTTGACCAAACCCGTTTGGTCAAACCGGCTAGAAACAGAGTCTTAGCCATTTAGGCTTGAACATAAGAACATCATATTCATTTCATGCTATTTTATTCTAATTTCTAACATGTGAACTATTAATTCTTACGAAACCCGCCTGACTTAAAGGATATCAAATTAAACTATAATCTCATGCTATAATTTCTAACATGTGAGAAATAATAATATTATGAAAAACTTTTTAATTAAATAATTTACTTATTAAAATTTCCCACTTGCTAAATATTACTAAACATAATATAATAATAGCAATAAACTCAAAAACCGTCACAAACCCAAGGAGAGCTCACGGGTCATGCTGGACCGGGATTGGACCGGGCCTGGACTGGGCCCACGGGCCTGGTTTGGGCCGGTTTTGGTCACTATTTCTAAAACCGTTTCTTAATATTTTCCCGCATGCTTAACATATTTAAAACCCGTCAAAACAACAACAAAACAATCAAGTATCGAGACAAACCCAATGGCAATTCACGGAACAACCCAGACCGGGTCTGAACCGGCCTGGACCGGCCTGGTTTGGGTCGGTTTTCTTGGCCACCTTACACGGCCACCACCAACAAACAACCCCAAATTATTTCTAACATGTTTTTAATTAACAACCATCCATTTTAACAACCAATTCAACCATCATTCATACAAAAATCATGATTTTGAACAAATCATCCAACATGTCAAAAACACTAATTATGTTAAAAATTCATACAACATAATAATAATAACAACTTATCATGTTACTACTTAAAACCGTATATAATAAAAACATAAGTAAAAGTATGTAACATTAATTCGTCGAGTAACTCGGAATCGTTACCTTAGCTAGCACAAAATCATGTAGCACCAAAAATAAGAACTAAAAACCCGTCTACTAATCTTCTTCTAAAATATACGAGTCACCAAACTCGTCTTCATAATCTTCTCCTATAAGAAATGACAAAAATAACATTATTAGAATTAAAACTTGATTTCAACAATTAAAGTGTTGAAAACGATTTTGTCGGAATTAAAAATAAAACGTACATGGAGATGAAGAGCGGAGAGGAGACTCTAGAAATATAAATTAGGACGGATTTGAACAAGTAACGAAGGTTATGTGACGATTTTGCTCAAGAACGATCAAGAACGATCAAGAACACGAAGAACGATTATGATTATATTAAAGAAGGTATTAATTAGATATTAAGTTGATTTATTGTAAAATGAAAAGATAGTTAGTGAGTAATGGGGGAGGGTGTGCCGTGTAATTATAGAGGAATAATGGAGTCGGGTTTTGAAATTGTTGTTACGGGATTGACTCGGGTTTTATAATTATTTTATGGTAATTGTTTAGATATTATTAGATATTAAGTTAATTTAATCAAATATCTAGATATTATTTAGATATTATGTTATTGTAATCAAAAGAAAGAAAATATCTAATCCTAAGAGGAGGAGGAAAGAGGCGTGTGAAATGAGCAGAAGTCGGGTCTGTTTTTAAGCGATTAATTTTAAGTTGACAGATCGATAAAGTTACAAATATCCTAGATATTTGTATTAGTTTAATCAAATTAATTAAAAGATCTAATATGAGTGGAAAAAGGTGACATGGGGCGTGTGAATCATGCAAGAGTCGGGTTTCGGGTTTGTTTCGGGACTTAAGTTGACTCGGGAATAGGTAAATGACGTTCGGGGTTAAACCGTAAAACCTTCTCTTTAATTCCGAATAAATTCAAAATAATTATATTAAATTATCATAAATTCAAATAAATCTTAATAAATTTAAATAAATTAAATTTAATATTTTTTTCAAATATAATTTCGGTCTTTCAAATTACGGGTTGTTACATATTTAATCATTATTAAATAATCGTCTCATCATCACATTGACTAACCTTTCAGTCAAATACACTGACTAACCTTTTAGTCATATAATAGGGTATCAATATGATTATTTTCTCAAATAATCACATCTCTCAAACACATCCTATAGGTGTGACTTTTAGGGACCAGTTGATCACCGCCATCGGTATGACAATAACGTCAAAGTTATCTAGCAAGCCAACCGTTATTGATAAACGTTAATCAACTGATTATTATACAAAGTATACCCTGTGAACCTACAAAGATTTATTTATGTTATTGCACTAACTGTGGAGGACACTGGCTCCAACAAGAATTGCATCCGATCCCGTTGCCTAAACATCTCTTGTCGAATATCGACAACATTCCTCTCTAGTTTGGCTACGCAACCATCAACTGCCGTCATCCAACTCCGCAACTCACTACTCACACCCGACCATCCTTGGTCACGGGTGGAGCAAGAGTTCCCCAATGCTACAGTTTTGACAACTTTGTCAACAACCTCGTCAATTTTCTTATCTTGCGCATCAAGGCGCTCCATTAATTTTCCCATAAACACATCCAAGTTTGATTCAAGCCCCGAAAAATCAGCCACCACCGGTTTCACACCGACTGAACTACCTTTTGTCATAAACACCAATTCCAGACCACAAGCCTCCAATTTCATAAATTTCAAAAACATATCACACATATCATCTTTCAAGGTAACACCATAACTACCCGAATCAACAACCCCTTTCGACTCAAGAACCTGAGACACCCACATCCCATATGGTAAGTCAAGGGTCGAATAAACTTTTTCTTCGGTTACCGAAAAAGCAGTTTGTCAAATTCGAGAAAAGACAAGGAAAGCAAGATTGACTCGTTTACCTTCCAACCAATTTTTCACCACCATCATCTCATCGCAAGCAATTTTATCGCGTCCACCCCGTAGCGGAACAACCGTATTCCACAGAAAATTCAACATAAACTTCAATCTTGGGGACACATTCCCGCCAACACGTAACTAGATAAAGTAGCCCCATCATCAAAATACCGCTTCACCTCCAACTTAGCCGGGTCTGACAGTTCGTTCCATGACGTACTCGGGTCAATTTTGATTCCATCATCAAGAACCAAAACAAGAGTACAAAAGTCGGCGATGGTGACGGAAACTGGACGGCCATTAACCACGGCATGCAAAACTCCAGAAGTTAAAGAAACAGAAGCGTAAAACTGAATTACCTCAATTGGATAAATCGGACCCGAAAACCGTGACATGCTTTCCCACTCTTGAAAATTCAAGAAGTCGTTAATAAATCCCAAAGCTTCATATTTTTCACACCATGCTTTCGGAAAACTACGACCTCTATGAATACCGTACTTAGCAACGCGGTTAACTAACTTTCGTTCTTCTTTTGTTAAACGAAGCTTGTCAAGCTCGGATGCCGTTTCTTGAGGTGAGAAATCCCGAAACAGAGTCCGTGTAGACGCCTCGGGAACCGTGTTGTCGGTGTCTATATTTAATCTTCGTGAATACCGTACTCTAGTCTTCCCCTCATTTAATCTTCGTGTCTTAGTACCCTCAAGAACCGAACCCGACTCGGTTTGGGTCATATTGGGTGGTTTTTATTTTGGTTTAGGAGAGAGATTAATGGGAATGCTAGGTTTTGGAATTTTGGAGTTTGGGTGGTATTTTTGGATCTTGTGGAAGCCATTGTTGTAAGCTTTGAAGTTGTTGGTGTTTTTTTTTTATTGTTGTTGATGTTGTGCCGTGATGAAGAAGAGAAAGGAGGGATATGGTGATGTGTGTTGATAGTGAAAGGAATAGGTAATAATGAAAAGTGGTGTTGGGGTTTGGGTTTTGTAGGGGACACGTGAGGTGCCGTCCTACTCTTCCTCTTTTTCCTTTTTTTTTTTTGTTTTTGAATTTGGGTAGGATTGTAAAAGGAATATAGGGTAAATATTTGTGAGATATGGTAAGGATAGGATTAGGTAAATAAAAAGATATGGTAACATATTTTGTGTTGGGGATTTTCGGCCAATATGGTTACATGGGTAGAATTTTGGTTTAATTTGGAAGGTGAATAAGATAGATTTTTGGCAAATATGTGGTCCAGAATTCAATTTTCATAAAATACTTAATACGCAAGATACTCACGTAAAATATATAATATTAAACACAAATATATTAACAATGTAATACGCGGACATAGTCATATAACCTCGTCTTATTCTGACCAGTCACGCAGGTTCACAAAATAAATATGACGAATTTAATTGCTACCGATTAAACCAATTTCCAACCGCAAAATCTCAAAAGTTCTTCTCGCTAGCGCCTTTGTTAAAATGTCAGCCCATTGATTTTCAGTACTACAAAATTCGAGTTTAATGTTGCCCTTTTCTACATGGTCATGTAAAAAATAATATCTAATGTCTATATGCTTAGTACGAGAATGCTGAGCTGGATTTTTAGAAATAACAATAGCACTCGTATTATCACAAAATACAGGCATACAACCAATATTAACACCATAATCACATAGTTGTTGCTTCAACCAAAGTAGTAGAGAACATACCAGTCCTGCAGCGATATATTCGGCTTCTGCAGTAGATAACGCAACCAATTTTGCTTCTTTGAGCCCCAAGTAATTATGCATGGTCCAAAAAACGTAGCAAATCCAGAGGTACTTTTTCTATCTAAAGAACATCCTGCATAATCTGCATCTGAATATCCTCCTAGATCGAAATTACACTCAAGTGGATACCACAAATATAAATTAGATGTACCAATTAAATTTCTCAAGATACGTTTACCTGCAATCATGTGTGACTCTTTAGGACAAGATTGAAATCTAGCACAGACACATACGCTGAACATGATGTCAGGTCTACTTGCAGTTAAATATAATAAAGAAGCAATCATAACTCGATATGTAGTCTCATCGACAGACTTACTATTTTCGTCTAAGGTCAACTTTTTATCAGTTACCATAGGTGTGTCCATTGGATGAGCATTCTCCATACCAAATTTTTTTATTAGCTCCTTGACATATTTTTGTTGGTGAATCTTTATTTCTTCCTTAGTTTGTTGAATTTGCAATACTAGGAAGAATTTCAATTCTCCCATCATGCCCATTTCAAATTCTGAGGTCATTAGATCTGAAAAATACTTGCAGAATTTATTGTCAGTAGAACCAAAAATAATATCGTCTACATAAATTTGAGCAACAAGTAAATCCGAATCCTCATATTTTCGAAATAGGGTTTTGTCGACAGATCCTCTTTTAAAATTGTTTTGCAATAAAAGTTTGGACAATCTGTCGTACCAAGCCCTAGGCGCTTGTTTCAAACCATATAAAGCTTTATCGAGTTTAAAAACATGGTTTTGAAATTTGCTATTCAAAAATCCGAGAGGTTGTTGAACAAAAACCTCTTCTTCCAAATATCTGTTAAGAAAAGCAGTCTTAACGTCCATTTGGTACAGTTTCATTCCTTTATGAGCTGCGAAGGCGATAAGCAAGCGAATAGGTTCAAGTCTTCCTACTGGTGCAAAGGTCTCGTCATAATCAATCCCTTCTTGTTGATTATAACCTTGAACGACCAATCGAGCCTTATTACGAACTATAACTCCTGAGTCATCCAATTTATTTCTGAATACCCATCGAGTACCAATCACAGTTCGATTATTAGGACATGGCACTAGGTGCCAAACATTATTACGTTCAAACTGTTGAAGCTCCTCTTGCATTGCTACAATCCAGTCGGATTCTGCAAATACTTCTTTGATGTTGGTAGGCTCTATGGTAGACAGAAAGGAATAGAATCAACAAAAATTATTTAATGTTCGCCTAGTTTGAACTCCTTTATTCAAACTTCCTATCAAACTTCCTAGGATACTATCCATAGGATGAGAACTCTTATATTTCGATTTCATAGAGTTCCTAGGCTCATCATCATCTGATGAACTCTCACTTTCCTCAAATGATTCAGAGTCAAGATTGGTTCCCCCTGAGTTGGACTCTGGGTTTCTAACTAAAGTTGGTACAACTTCAGTTACAACATCTTGATCTGAATTCAAAGTTATAGCATCATCAGCTATAACTTCGGTTTCCTTTTCCTTATTTTGAGAAGAGACATTCGTATCATCAACAATTGTCTCAGTTCTCTTTTCAAGGTCATTTGCGGATTTATCAAGTTCATCATTGATTCCTTTAATAACTTCTTCATTGATTTCTGCTACGTCATCCCTTGAAAGGCGAAAGTCGGGATCATTCATGTCTTC
Source organism: Heliosperma pusillum (assembly GCA_022085475.1). NCBI lineage: Eukaryota > Viridiplantae > Streptophyta > Magnoliopsida > Caryophyllales > Caryophyllaceae > Heliosperma > Heliosperma pusillum. The sequence goes on from JAIUZE010004883.1 coordinate 6,678, forward strand.
TTCTTCATTCTGTTCAACTTGCTCAGGCACATTATCTTCATCAAATACACCATGAACACTTTCTTCTGTGCACAAGGTTCTTTTGTTAAAAGCTTTAAAAGCTTTACAATGATTAGAATAACCAACGAACATAGCTTCGTCACTTCGTGGATCAAATTTGCTCAAAGTACTTTATCCATTATTATGGACAAAACATTTACTCCCGAAGCAACGAAGATGAGCTAGATTGGGTTTTCTCCCTCTTAAAAGTTCATAGGGGGTCTTTTTGAGAATTGGTCTAATCATAGCTCTATTGTGCACATAACATGTAGTACTAATGGCTTCGGCCCAAAAGTTCTTAGGAAGGCCACTACGCAAAAGCATAGTGTGGGTGTAACACCCACAAATGTACCCTATTTGTAATTTAAAAATATTATACGGATACTTTTCAGCGAAATTTTTAGATTTAGTCTAGAACTTAGTTTGCCGTATCTAATTTAGCAATTATGAGTTCGTATTTGGACTTTACTCGAAATTCCGTGTGAGTTACGCCTTAAGGCGCTTTTGGGCTTTTTCCCATATTTTCCACTTACTCACCTTATACCTCCTTTAAACCCTAACTCCCTCATTCTTTTCCACTTACTCCTTCTTCCTCACCAAGCCACCAAAACCCAAAACTCCATTTATGCATCAACTCAAATTTCTCACTACTCCTTCATTACTCACTTAAATCTTCTTATTTTCATCTTAATCTTCCGCTCTCATCGTCCTCTACCTTTTGTGGTAATAAAATTACCGTTTTTCTCATTTTCAATTTATCCGTCTTTCTTAAAGGTGAATTATATTCATCTTTTGTCGTCTTTTTATAGGTGGAGACCTTCAAGACCCCGACAAAGATTACTATCTAGTGGAGGAAGGCTTAGAAATCGATTGAAGACGCGTAAAGGTAACGGTGAAGGGTTACTCGATATCAATACGTGAATTAATGTGTTTTTGATGTTAGTAAACGCATTTAGAATAGGATGATTATTCAAAGGATTTGTGTTGTTGATGATAGTTATTATTTGTTGATAATTGTTATTGAGTATTGATGATTGATGATGATAGATGATGTTTGTTGATGTTTATTGGTGAAGTAAAGATGATTTCGTGCCTATGTTGTTGGTTTCAATTACTCATTGTTGTTAAACTTGTGTGTGGATCTATTTTAGGGAAGCCATGGTTGAGTTTAGAACAAAATAGAGATGTCTCGACCCAAGTCACGGGCGTGACCTATATGTGACGAGCGTGAAATAAGAGGCATACCCAATACCCATGCGTAACAGACCTTTCACGGGCGTGAAATGCACGTCACGGCCGTGAAACTCATGTCACGAGCGTGACATACAAGTCACGGTCGTGGCGACTGCAGTTTTCCTCTACACACCCATTTTCGTAAAATGGTCATATCTCTTTTGTTACTTTCTTTTTTTGGGCTTGTGACCTACCGTTGGAACCGTAAGAGGATAATCTATCTCCTCCATTTGGAATTTCTGCATTTGTATGTCTAGAACTCTAGTTATGACGACCCTTATTTTATTAGTTTCCAAACTTGTTCATTATATTTCTTAAACTTGGTCTAATGCTTATGTAATCACATATTGTCTCATGTTTATCATTGTTACATTTATATCATGCTTATATCACATCTTTTGTGAGGGTTTTTGATATATCCCACTTTGAGTCGGTTTTACATATGTTTTGATTTGAGCACAATTTGTTATGTGCTATGAACTCTCATTCCCCGGCTACCTCCTCGCTCGTAAAGCTAGAATGTCGGAACAAGGAGTTGTATCCTTATTGCTTAATTGCATGATTTAGTGGGCATATGACGACGTTGGTGGGAGGCGAACACTTTGCGTTGATCGACCCGGCCGTCGAATGTTGTATACTTGCGAGGTGGTGTCATTGCAAGTAGCGTACCGCTTGTTATGATACTTGTGCTCTTTTACGCCTCTTTCGTGAAGGTTGACCAAATTTGGGGTACTCGGCTTCTATAATTGGCCGAGTCTTGGATGCGAAATGTTTATCGCATGTCGAATCGAAAAATGTGATTCCGAGAGTCTGGTCAGGTTTAAACTAGGACCGTATTATTATCGTCGTTCTACCAGGAGGAAATTAGTCTACAAATACGAAATGTTAATCGTGTATGCGTTCAGGGAAATGTTTATCCCGTGGATGCGATTTTAATCATACTTGCTATGTACATAGTGCTAGTGCATGTCATTTACCATGAGAGATGTTTTCACCGTATTCGTACGTTGGATGGATGATTATATCTTGATCATTTGTGATTGTTGGATTTCTTGGCGTGGTTTATATGTCGAGTCTCAATCTTATCAAGTATATGCCGCTAACGGTGAGATGCAAGCCCTAGTGAGTTTATAGTTGCCTAAGGGTGTCTTCCTTGAGTCTATTTTTAATCTGATGCGTACAGTTCATATGTCGAGTTCTATCTTATCAAGTGTATGCCACTAACAGTGAGATGTAAGCCCTCGTGAGTATAAGGTTTCCTAAGGGTGTTTTTCCCCGAGTCTATCTATAATATGATGCTTGCCCTTTTGTACTTCATTCACCTATATCTTTATATATCGAAATGCCTATTTATCCTTCTTGTAATTCACGTGTATATTTATATATGCATGCTTCTACTTTCGTATTACCGTTTAAGTATGTTATTTGTGATATGGCTGGGAGAACCCGGAGTTACTCCTCACTGACTGTGGCGTTCATGTTTTCATTTATTAACAGGTTGCTTGGATGGATTTTGCTTGTTGTTTTTGGGTTCGGGTGTTAGCTAGCGGGCGTTGGCCTTGACGATTCACCCCTAGACCTAGTTTGCTAATAACTTTATGTTGGATCACGTTTTAAGAGACTACGTTTCTTTGTAGTATATTCTACTTTAGTTTGTATTTATTTGACTTTCCTCGTACTTTTATTTTGGCATGTAAAAGATTTTAAAGATCCCGTATTTTCCGCTATATAAATCGCATGCTTGTTATGTTTTATTTCCGCATTCGCGAGGGTTGTCACAGTTGGTATCAGAGCCTATGACGCTCACGACGCACACACGTGAACCCTAAATTTAAATTACTTGACCAAGGAATAATGAATGAGAGATGGGTAGTCTTAAGGACCTAATATGGTAGTCTTTGGTGTGTTTTCTTTTGCTTGTCAGGTTCTAACTTGTTTGTTGATTGTGTTGAGTGATGTTATGTTTGTTTGTATCTACCGTCTTGAGGTGGATCATGTGTTACCTAGATGAAGTATCCTCTACCGAAGATTGAAGATTGACAAGCCTAATTGAAGTGTATTTCTTCCTCATCGATGATTTCTCTCGTCCTTAATGTATCATGCTCTTTTCCTTCTATCTAAGTGTTTCTTTATCATCTAACTAATTTTCCCCTTGGAAATTACTCTTGATAGTTTCCTCCGTCTTACCATTGGTATTCTTACCTTCCTCATGTAACATTTTTGTGGACACCATACCCGTTTGTTTGTGGTATATTATACTTGGTCGGAAGAATTTTGGTTTGTGGAATGTTAGTGTTGGTTAGAATGAATTTGGAATTTGAGGTAAATGGTGTAGATCTAAGTTCACCCTATATTGCTGATTGGTTGTATCTCTGAGGAAAGGTGGTAAGATAAGTTTGATGATTTTAATGCTTGATGCTTGCCATGACTAATGTGTGGATAGTTCATGGTATTTGATGGTGTAAGGTTGAATGAGTTCGCTAGGACTTCTTAACCCATTAAGGATTTAATCTTTTGAACTTAGGAGTTTATTAATATTAGAGTGTCTTGAGGATCATATCTAAATTGGAGATAGTTTTTCTAAGTGAGAATATTTGGATGATACCTTGAGTTGTGCAATGCCCTTGAGACTAAGTGACTTCTTGTGATTTTCTAGTGTGTACCTTTGGGTATATGCTTGGTGGAAAACTACTTGGCTATAATCATTAGATTTAAAATTATGATCTTATATCATGGTATCGGTGACTTGGTTGAGGTAGTAAGTCGTCATGATAGATTAAACCATGTTACTTAAGGATTATGGACATGAGTGGAATCTGATTAGATTGGCTATGGCGGTGATGCCTTAGGATGTTGAGGATGACGTTTTGTTCGGTGTTCTACCTTGTGAGCCATAGGAGTTGAAAAGAGATTTGGATGAAGAATTCCTTGTTAGTCCTTCGGTTTTGAATCCTTTGAGAGTGTGTCAAATTTTGGAGTTAAGAGAATGTTACTATACTTGATTTGCAATTCCGCAATTGGGAATCCGTGTATTATGAAAGTATGGATGAATTGGGTTGTAGTCGATTTGTCGGATTTAGGCGTACCTTACTTTGATGATTTGTGGTACGATGGTCCCTTGTTCGACCTTTATTATCGGGATGACTTGCTTTGCTATCACCCTAAGTTTGAAACGAGAAATTTTGTCGATTAAACTATAACCTTTACTCGTGCCATTGTCCCTTTTCATTTCCATTATTGAATGTTTTTGTCAAGATTGACCTTTAAGAAATAGCATGCTCGTATCTTCTTTCTTACTCGGATATCTTCATAACTCTACTATCTGAATTGTCTTTCTCTTAACCTCGTTATTTTCAGCGTTACTCTCTTGTAACCACGTGCCTAATTTATTCTTTTTTTCTCCTTGAGATTCCTTATCGTTTCCTATCTCGTTGCTCTTTCATCTTTTCTCTAGTGGATTGGATATTCCGTTTGTAAGGCTCAAAGAATAAGTGTGATATAATTTGGGATTCTTTAGCTAGAATATGTGTCTTTGGATTGAGCAATTTTCATGTTGTATTTCATAATAGGAAATAGGACTTAAGCTCTAGGATGAATCCTAATAGTGATAATGTATCCTCTCTTAGTTGTTTTAGATTTGGAGCTTGGTATTGTAATGTTATTTTGAGAATTGAGTTGATCGTGATAATAGTTCGTTGTTGTTGGGTATTATAACGGTTGCTTGAGATATCATTTGGGAATTAGATGTCTCTAATTGGTGGATTCTAAAAGAGACTTTGCTTTAGGGTAATTAAGCCGGTAACCAAAGTTTGAGGAGTATTGTCATAAATGAAAATCGATTCATTTTGATTTTTAGATGAACTAGATGATTTGATTGGTTGTCTGGTTGCCAAGTGATTGGTCATTTGAGGTTTGGAATTAGAAATTTTCTTTTATTCTTAAGGAATCATAGTTTGAGATTGAGAAATGTTCGTTGCAAGCTTGGGATAGTGAGTGCTCAGTTGTTATAGATTATAGAGTTGTAATGGTGAACCCATTTATCTTGAGGATTAGTAACCACCATAGTTTGCTAATGTGACTATTTATATTTGAGGCTTCGAGCGTAGTAATGATTGAATTAAGAATGTTATGGCATATTAAAGAATTATTATAATCGATAATGGATTGTGGATTTTTCCTTGTCGTGAGATCTTGGATGAGGCTAGTTGGTTCTTAGATAATTATGTTTGTTGCTTGAATTGTGATTGTTGTAAATAATGTTTATGGAGTTTGGCGATTTAGGATGGTTAAAGTGTAATTGAGGTAAATTACATTCTCTTGAGGACTAGTTTATTATTAGTAGAGTTAGTGATGTCAAATTCTTGTAGCTAGATCTTCCTTCCGACTTCATCGTGATCTTCCTATCCCTAAGAGTTTGATTTGTTTCGTTATTGCGTGCTTTGTATATATTTTGTTACCCTGAATTGTGTGTGAGATGTGCGAGTCGCTCTATGTACGTGTAATGTCTTCTTATTTTGATTTTATCTTTGAGAAAACCATCTAATTTCCATATTGTATTCCAAATTTAACTTTTCAAAGAAGTCTAAGGATGGATTGTGTACCCTCTTTTTGGAGAAAATGGATTCCTTTTGCTTTTATATTTGGACTTTTCGTTGGTTGGATGTTTGGACTTGTTATTGGAGACGTCTGGTGACTAGTCCTGCACTTACTAACGTTTGTGTGAATTTCGATTTCACTATTTCGACATTGCTTTGATTTGGATAACTAGAGTACTCGTTCGCGACGGGCACTCTTGTGATTCGTAAATAAAGTTTCGCACTTATGAAAGGTTTCCTTAAACCGTTTTCGAGAAGAACATCCTTTAATAAATGTTTCCCTTGTAAAAGCTTTCGAGTTAATTTTGAAAACCAATTCTTGTCTTTGATACGTTTGTTTTCTACTCTCAAGTTTCGAGGACGAAACTTTTTAAAAGGTGGGGTGATTGTAACACCCGCAAATGTACCCTATTTGTAATTTAAAAATATTATACAGATACTTTTCAGCGAAATTTTTAGATTTAGTCTAGAACTTAGTTTGCCGTATCTAATTTAGCAATTCTGAGTTCGTATTTGGACTTTACTCGAAATTCCGTGTGAGTTACGCCTTAAGGCGCTTTTTGGCTTTTTCCCATATTTTCCACTTACTCACCTTATACCTCCTTTAAACCCTAACTCCCTCATTCTTTTCCACTTACTCCTTCTTCCTCACCAAGCCACCAAAACCCAAAACTCCATTTATGCATCAACTCAAATTTTTCACTACTCCTTCATTACTCACTCAAATCTCCTTATTTTCATCTTAATCTTCCGCTCTCATCGTCCTCTACCTTTTCTGGTAATAAAATTACCGTCTTTCTCATTTTCAATTTATCCGTCTTTCTCAAAGGTGAATTATATTCATCTTTTGTAGTCTTTTTATAGGTGGAGACATCCCTACAAAGATTACTATCTAGTGGAGGAAGGCTTAGAAATCGATTGAATACGCGTAAAGGTAACGGTGAAGGGTTATTCGATATCAATACGTGATTTAATGTCTTTTTGATGTTAGTAAACGCATTTAGAATAGGATGATTATTCATAGGATTTGTGTTGTTGATGATAGTTATTATTTGTTGATAATTGTTATTGAGTATTGATGATTGATGATGATAGTTGATGTTTGTTGGTGAAGTAGCCATGGTTGTGTTTAGAAGAAAATAGAGATTTCTCGACCAAAGTCACGGGCGTGACCTATATATCACGAGCGTGAAATAAGAGGCAGACCCAATACCCTTGCGTAACAGACCTTTCACGGGCGTGAAATGCACGTCACTGTCGTGAAACTGATTTCACGAGCGTGTGGGAATATATCCGTATACATCCCTTTAATCTTACAGGATTATAATGAAATTACGATTTATATGATTAACAGGTCATAAACAAAATTGCATAATAAACAAAGGGATTAGGAATAACCTTTAGTCCTCGCAAAATCGGCCTAAGAACAGATATCAAAGTAGATATCCTCCTAATCGTAGCACCCAAGACTGATCGAGATATGCCCTTGTAATTGCTAGAAAAATTCCAGAGAAAAAGAGTCTGTATCTTTTTGTGATGTGAATTAATGATGAATGAATTAGTAAGTTAGAATGAGTAAAACTCTACCCATATACCCACTTTCTCACGGCACAAAATAGGAGAAAATAAGAGATCTTTTTCTCTTATTTTGTTACCATATTTGACCGAAATTCCAAAATGTATTTGGACTCTTTTTCGGTTATATTAGATTCCATTTAATATAATGTTGTACATATTATATTTGTCTAATATGTTGTCATACATTAATAAGGTCCATTATAACATTTTGCAGTGGATATATTAACATAACAATTATTATGACAATCGTATAATATATACTTCAATTATAAATATCAGTATATTTATAATCCTGCTAATTAAATATAACGGTTTATGTTTAATTACGAATTAACATTTTAATTCGTTTAAGCTCACATTATATACTATAACTAAATATAACATTTTATATTTAATTACGAATTACAGTTAATTCGTCTTAGCTAACATTATTTAATCGTTATTAAATAATTATATCATCATCACATTGACTAACCTTTTAGTCAAAAACACTGACTAACCTTTTAGTCATTTATTAAGGCATCAATATTATTATTTTCTCAAATAATCACATCTCTCAATCACATCCTTTAGGTGTGACTTTTAGGGACCAGTTGATCACCGTCATCTGTATGACGATAACGTCAAACTTATCTAGCAAGCCAACCGTTATCGATAAACGTTAATCAACTGATTACAATACAAAGTATACCCTGTGAACCTACAGAGATTTATTTATGTTATTGCACTAACTGTGGAGGACACTGTCTCCAACAATCTCCCACTTGTCCGTACAAGTGTATGTGCGATAACCGATTCTCATATCCATAATAAATTTCTCCCACTCAATGTAAACCAATTTGCAAAGTCAGTATTCACAAAGGTCGTAGTTTACAAGTGATCAGTATCAAGAGTGGTTTCCCCGACTAGAGAGTAACTTAACTGATAAACGAATCTTCATTCGAGCATGGCCATGCATTTCAGTTACAGCTCCTCGAGTGGCCCTGAGAAATATCATATCCTGATAAAGGTTGGATATCTTCTTCAACTCGAATCTTGCAGACACAAGCGCAGTATGAAATGACCCAGTGAAAATCTACTTAGCCTCCTGTTACGGTCGACCATGAGAAAGAAACCAAAGTCACCCAAAAACAGCCTTTATCTCAAGAGACAGTCGATAGTCAAAAGAATCGACTCTAGGAACACTATGGATGTCCTATCCACGACCTGGCACCTAATGTTCTGAAACATTTAGGACTCCATAACGTTCTCACAAAATTGTCCTGCGAGGTATCATTATAACTCGCATATGTGATCGATCATCCAACAGTTTTGACGTAATGGCTCGTTAACCCACCATCAATCGCCGTCACAAAATATTGCCAAGGTTTGAGGATTTATCAGCTCATGTAGGCATTTACCGGACTCAAAACAAAATATAATGTAATTCCAGTTTCGACTTTTGTGGTGTTCAATGTTGGCAGTACACCCACATGAAAAACAAAATATAAAACAAAACGATGATTTCATAGATAGTTTTATGAAAAAGATCATGTTCTAATCCATAAAAACAACTAATACAACTCAGGAACACGTTTGATTCCCATGGAAATAACGTGCCCTTCATGCTTATCATATCTCAATGGTTTAGTGAGAGGATCTGCGACGTTATCATCCGTAGCAATCTTGTCTATCACTATTTCCCTTAGCTCCACGTAATCTCGGATCATGTGAGGCTTCCGTTGTACATGCCTAGACTTGTTGCTGGACTTGGGCTTCTTACCCTGGAAGATGGCACCACTATTATCACAATAGATGGTGATCGGGTCATCCGAACTAGGAACTACAGGTAGTCCTTGTAAAAATTGACGCATCCATATAACTTCCTTCGCAGCCTCTGAAGCGGCATAGTACTCGGACTCAGTCGTAGAATCTGCTATAACCTTTTGTTTGGAGCTTTTCCAGCTGACCGCAGCGCCATTAAGAGTAAACATGAATCCAGACTGAGATTTCGAGTCATCTCGATCCGTTTGGAAGCTAGCATCTGCGTAACCGGTTGCGCATAGCTCCGTGTCACCTCCATAAGTAAATACCCAATCCTTAGTCCTCCGTAGGTACTTAAGGATATTCTTAACAGTTATCCAGTGTGTTTCACCTGGATTGCCTTGGTACCGACTTGTCATACTCAATGCATATGCCACGTCTGGACGTGTGCATATCATGGCATACATGATCGAGCCTATAGCTGATGCATAAGGAATCCGACTCATGCGCTCGACCTCTTCCGATGTCTTTGGTGCCTGAGCTTTACTCAAATGCATCCCAGAGACCATTGGAAGAATTCCCTTCTTGGAGTTGGTCATGCTGAACCTCTCAAGAATATTATCTATATAAGACTCCTGACAGAGGGATAACATCCGTCGTGATCTATCTCTGTAGATACGGATCCCCAAAATTCTTTGTGCCTTGCCCAGATCTTTCATCTGGAAATGGTTCTTTAACCAAACTTTTACCGAAGTTAAGAGAGGTATGGCATTCCCAATCAAGAGTATGTCATCTACATACAATATTAGGAAGACAATCTTGCTCCCACTCGACTTGATATATAAGCATGGTTCCTCGACCGATCGAGTAAATCCATTCTCTTTTATCACCTGGTCGAAACGATGATTCCAACTCCGAGAAGCCTGCTTAAGTCCATAGATTGAACGCTTAAGCTTGCATACCTTCTTAGGATTTTTAGGATCAATGAAACCTTCGGGTTGTACCATGTACAACTCCTCCTCCAAAGAACCGTTTAAGAAGGCGGTTTTCACATCCATTTGCCAAATTTCATAGTCATGAAAAGCGGCAATCGCTAAGATTATCCGAATAGAACGCAGCATAACTACGGGTGCAAAAATTTCATCATAGTGCAATCCTTGCACTTGAGTGAAACCCTTTGCCACTAGTCGTGCCTTGTATGTATCTGGTTGTCCTTCTACAGAATGCTTTATTTTATAAAGGCATTTGCACTGAAGAGGCCGAACCTTATCAGGTAAGATCAAACAATCTCCCCATACGTCATTCTCATACATTAGATCCATCTCGGATTGCATGACTGTCAAGCCATAGCTAGAGTCGGCACATTTCATGGCACCTTTATAGTTAGCGGGTTCGTATCACTCTCT
>JAIUZE010004884.1:0-23763 GCA_022085475.1 Heliosperma pusillum
GGGGTTCGGGTGTGAGCTAGCGGGCGTTGTCCCTGGAAGTTCACCTCTAGACGATAGTAGCTAGTTTTGTTAAACACTTGTTCTTTGCTAACATTTTTAAGAGACCCCGTCTCTTTGTTGTATTTCCGTATTTAGTTTGTAACATTTTGACACACCTCGTGTTATATATATCTTGCATGTTTAAAGGTTTTTAAAATACCGTATTTCCGCATATTATTTCACATGCTTGTATGTTTTACATTTCCGCATTCGCGAGGGTTGTCACAGTTGGTATCAGAGCTTTGATCGCTCCCGACGCACACACGTGAACCCTAACTTAAACTACTTGACCTTGAAATAATAAATGAGAGAGTTGGGTAGAAGTTAAGGACTTTAATTGGTAGTCTTTGTGTTTATGCTAATTGATAGGAGTAACTTAATTTGTTTGTGTTTCTTATGAAGATGGTTAGATCGCGATTAGCTGAGAACGTTATGATGGAAGCTCTTGCTCAAGTACTGAAAAATCAGCAAGATGCAGCTTTAGCTCATGCCAACCAAGTTCCCCCTAGAAGGGAGGATAACCATCAGGGTGGCTATGCTTGGGTGGCGGGGCAAATTGCAAGGAGTAAAATGGTACCTTATGGTGGAGAACCGGACCCTACAGAGTTATCCGGTTGGTTCCGTGAAATGGAGAAGCAGTTTGATCTATACCAAGTCCGAGAAGAGGACAAGGTTAGGATCGCAAAGCACTTTCTGGTGAGGGAAGCCGACAACTGGTGGGCTATCACCAGTGCCACCGCAACCCTTGAAGAGGACTTTAACTGGGCTTGCTTTAAAGCTCTTGTGGAGGGTAGATTTTATCCTAAAGAGCTTAAACAGCAAAGGCTCAAGGAGTTTATAGACTTTAAGCAAGGCAACCTATCCGCTCAAGAGTTTACTACGGAGTTTAATAAGCTTGCGCATTTCGCTCCGAGGCTTATTCGTGATGATGAAGACCGTGCATTCTACTACCATAACAAGTTGAGTGCCGTTCTTCAAAGTAAGGTAAGGAGGAGCTCTACTTCTTTCGGGGAGTTGTATGATGATGCCCTTTGGGCGGAGAACTCAATGAAGGCCGTTAGAGATGAAGCGAAGATGAAGAATCACTCTCCTTCCCCCTCTTTCAATCCAAGGTCAAACTTCAATGACAAAAGATCTTTCGCTCCTTCTTCTTCTAATGCCTATTCTAACAAGAGGCGTTTCAATGCTCCCTCAAACTTCAATGCAAGATCACTTGCTCCTTTTCTCCCTCAAGCTATCTCAAATGCGGCTCCTAGGCCCAATGCTTTCCCTCAAGCTCAAGGACGAATGTGTGACGGTTGTAGAGGACCCGTTCATCCCGGAGTTGGATGCTATGATAGGCCCCTGTTTTGCTTTTTCTGCAAGAAGCCGGGTCACCGCTTTCGTGATTGCCCCTACCGTCAGAATCCCGCACCTGGTGCCAAAGCTAAGGGATCCATCTTTGTACTCAGCCGAGCCGAAGCTAATGCTCACCCGGAGATCGTGACTGGTAGGTTCTTTTCCTTAGATCAATTTCGTTTTCCTTCTCCGCTTTCATCTTTTCCATCAGATCGTAGTTCTTGCTTGATGGCTCCTAGTGTTCATAAGTATCATGTCCGTCTTCCATAATCTCTTGTGAGGTAGTTTTCTCTTTAGCTAATGTAAGGTTTAGTGGTTGTATTTTGATGATGCGCTAAGTATGGTACTTACCCACCCTATGGAGCTGGATTCATGTTTAAGTGACTATGAGGAATTAAGAATAAGTAGGTTGAACCTCTCTTGATGATTTTAGACTTTGAATCTTGATATTGTAATATCACCTTGAGGATCGAATAGATCGTAATGATAGTTTGTTGTTGTTAAGGATTATAGTGGTTGCTTTAAAGATTACTTGAGAGTTTATTACCCTTATATGTTGGACCCTAGCAGTAATGTTTACTTTATGGAATTTGGACTTGGTGACCAATCTCGAAGAAAATTTTCATAAGCACAGACCGATACATTTTGAGTTTTGATGGGTTAGATGATTTGATTAATTGAAGTATCGCCTTGTGTTTGGCAATATGTATGATTTGGAATTTGTACTCATTCTTTGTTTGAGGAATCGTGTTTTGACTTTTGTGGATGAAAAAGTCCTTGTAAATTTAGGATAATGGGTTTGAAGTAAATTGGATTAAAGGATTTCATGGTAAGTCTTTTACTTGGTGGTTGTTAGTGATCAGGTTTGTATAGATAAATATTTTGTTGATAGTTTCTAGTAAGAGTTTTAATGGAGCTAAGAAGATTGGAGTGCGTAGTGAAATTTCTATGTGGATTGTTAGTGGTGGAGTCTACCATACCAATGGACCTTAGAAGATTCTAATTGAATTTGAATAATTGGAAGTTGTTACTCGAAGTTTATGGTTATGAAATATTTTAGTAGGAATCTGATGATTTAAAATGTTGAAGATATTTTTTTGCACTCTCTTGAGGACTAGTTTACTTGTGCGGTTAGTAAGGTCGAGTTGCGATCGACATTTGAATTTTTCATAGATGGAAGATAGTAATGTTGTTCATTCCTCTCTTTTCCCTCAATCTGACCCTTACTCAATCCGCTACTTTTCCATCCTTCCCCTTTCTAGTCCATTTTACTCGTTTGGACGTATCTCTTAGTATCACGATTTGTGATTTTGATGTTCGAGTTCGCTCTAAGTTCGTGTAATGTCTTCTTATTTTGATTCTATTCTTGAGAAAACTTTCAAATCTCCATAGCGTAATCCTAATTTAATCTTTTTAAAATAGTTTAAAGATGGTTTGTGTACCCTCTTTTGGAGAAAGTAGATTTCTTTCCCTTTTATATTTGGATTTTGTGTTGGGTTGGCTGTTTGGGCTTGTTATTGGAGACGTCTGGTGACTAGGCTGACACTTACTAACACCTGTTTTGATTTTCGATTTCACTATTTCGGCATTGATTTAATTTTTGATAGCTAGAGTTCTCGTTCATGACGGACACTCTTGTGATTCGTAAATAAAGTTTTCGTGTTGATTTTGTAAACCCGATTCTTGTCCTTGATACTTTTATTTTCTATTCTCAAGTTTCGAGGACGAAACTTTTTAAAAGGTGGGGTGATTGTAACACCCGGAAATGTACCCCATTTTTCTAGTAGAAATATTTTACGAAATCTTTTCAGCAAATTTAAGTTTTAATTTATAATTTTATGTTCCGAGTCAAATTTAGAATTTCCGAGTTCGTATTTGGAATTTCTGTGAGATTTCATGAAAATCCCGTCTTAAGGCGAGTTTGACTTTGCTTGACTTTGAAACCGTCTTTGACTTTTTCCTTCATAACTCACACAACTCCCTTCCTTAACCTAATATTTCATTTCAACACAAATCAAACACAAAACCCTTCCTTCTTCCCTAAGAAACTTTTCCTCTTTGAATTCGATCTTTGAATTGACGTAACTTCTTCGTTACTTGATAGAATTTACGTAAGTTCGTCTTATTATTCTTCCCGTACCTTCCTCTATCCGTATTGATATTAAAATCATCGTCTTTCTCGCTTTTCAAGCTTTCCGTCTTTCTCAAGATGAACTTTATTCATCTTTTTACGATCTATTTGTAGGTGGCGACCTCCAAGATCCCGACAAAGACTATTTCCTTTAGAAGAGGAGCTTGACGATCATTAGAGACGCTTAAAGGTAACGGTGAAGGGTTACTCGGTATCACTTACGTGTTTTACATGTTATATGCTAGAAAATCGTATTAGAATACGATTAGGAAGATTAGGATTCATGCTATGATTAGTAAATGATGTTATATGATGAATATTAATGATGTATGTTGATTGTTGATGATTATTGGAATTGATTTATGAGAATTGAGATGGATTGAATATGTAAAGGAAGCTCACGGATGAAGGAGTGTTCTTGGCCGGTCGACCGGCCGCCGGTCTGCCAACCGGCTGGGAACACATCAGTAACATCCTTGAATTTTTGGGAAATTTATTATATGGGGCTCTGTGCCGGTCGACCGGCCGCCGGTCCACCGACCGGCCCAGACCACATTTCTCTGTTTTTGGTGATTTTTGGATTTTGCCCTGTGTTCTGAGCCGGCCCACCGGCCGCCTCCCTTCTGACCGGCCTGGAACACGGCTGTAATCTTTTCCTTCAACTTCTAAAACTCGTAATTTATAATAGTTCGCATGATCCGTTTATCGTATAATTTTATGTAATGACTTATAATATTCATGTTTTGGATATATGATATTTTATTCGCTTGTATCACATGTTTCGTGACGGTTTTCGATATATCCCTCTTTTGAGTCGGTTTTACATATGTTATGAATTGAGCACTAATGATCATGTGCTTTGAACTCTCATTTCCCGGCTACACCTTATACTCCTTAGACTGGAATGTCGGAGCGATGGGGTGTATCCTTGATGCTTGTATGCATGTTTAGTTGGGATATGACGACGTTGTTAGGAGGTGAACGCAATGCGTTGATCGACCCGGCCGTCAAATGTTGTATACTTGCGAGGTGGTGTTATTGCATGTAGCGTACTAGCTTGACTTTTGACTATAGATCTCTTTCCGCCTCTTTCGTGAAGGTTGACCGAATTTGGGGTACTCGGCGTCTATGATTGACCGAGTCTTGGATGTGGCACGTCTTACCACATGTCGAATCGGAACACGTCTTATTCCGAGAGTCTGGCCAGGTTTAGACTAGGACCGTATTATTATCGTCGTCCTACCGAGAGGATTAGAGTCTTGTGTGTACGAAACGTCTTATCGTACATGATTCCGGGAAACGTCTTATCCCGTGAATTGGTTTGTCTGGGTCATGAGTATCCGAAACGTCTTATCGTATACGGTTCAGGGAAACGTCTTATCCTGTGGACTTCCATTGGCTTGTCTTGCTATTGTACACGATGCTAGTGCGTTTCATTTACCGTGAGAGATGTCGTCATTATATTGGTATGTTTGGATGCTTGATTACATGAATGATTATATGATATATCATTGGATGACTTGGAATGGTTTGTTTGTCGAGTCTCAATCTTATCAATCTTATACCGCTAACGGTGAGATGTAAGCCCTAGTGAGCGTATTCGAATTCCTAAGAGTGTCTTTCCCGAGTCTTTGAATATCATGATGGTTCGGATTTGATTTCCATATGAGCTTATCATTATATCTTATATTGCCTATCTATCCTTATTGTATCTCACATGGATATCTATATATGCATGATTTTACTTTTGTATTTCCTTATATGTACGTTTGATGTGATATGGCTGGGAGAACCCGGAGTTACTCCCCACTGACTGTGGCATTCATGTTTTTCATGGATGAACAGGTTGCTTGCTTGGATTGACTTTTTGGATACGATATTTTGGGGTTCGGGTGTGAGCTAGCGGGCGTTGTCCCTGGAAGTTTCACCTCTAGACGATAGTAGCTAGTTTTGTTAAACACTTGTTCTTTGCTAACATTTGAAGAGACCCCGTCTCTTTGTTGTATATTCCGTATTTAGTTTGTAACATTTTGACACTCCTCGTGTTATATATCTTGCATGTTTAAAGGAAAGTTTTTAAAATACCGTATTTCCGCATATTATTTCACATGCTTGTATGTTTTATATTTCCGCATTCGCGAGGGTTGTTACATTTTCTTACTTTATCGAGCAAAGGCACTAGAATACGAGTTTTCAAGGAACTGATGATAGCAATTTCACGATTTGACTACGATTCTGCTACATCCTTCCTCGAATGGACTTATCTTGGACTTTGACTTTGTTTCTCAAAGGAAAACATCGACCCAAGTCAAAGGAAGACTAGCCCAAGCCCAATTACGTGTTACATTGACCGAGACCAAGGCATAGGATTCCGTGCCCAAAGACGAAATTGGAAGAGACGGAAAAATCCATCAGGGTTACATACCCGATCGGATTACCACATACCCGAACGGGTATGTTTGCTGATGAGCGTCTCTTGGCTCTTGTTCTACCAAGCTTTAATGGAGTGCTTTATGGCTTTGTCTAGGGTATGAATTTGGACGCTAATGTGCAGCTATGCAGCCCTATAAAAGCCAAGGATTAGCACACAAATAAACATGAATCAACACACAACAATACAATTAGTATACAACACAATAGTTAACTTCTTTCTTTCATAAAGTTTTAGTTCATAGTTTATAGTTTATCTTAGACTATTTTTAGAGTAATTTCCTAGTACTTTTCTAGGGTTCCTATAAGCATTTGTCATTACATTGGGTTGGATATTTGTTCTTTATTTTCTTTCTTACATAATTTGCATTCCAAACTCGGTAATTTTCTATCCTTGATTTACTTATGCAATTTCCGACATCATGAACTATAATCTCATTAGTCTTGTTTTTATATTGTTGTTGGTACGAAGTCCATCTAAAATTAATCTAGTTAAAACAAATTATCGTTTAGTATGTCATCTTTCATTTTGGCTAATCATATAATCATAAAATTCATCATTAGCATCATTACTAATATAATCACCTCAATCATTTTAGCACTTTTAATTCGTAGTTTAATTTTGTTTATCATTTTCCTCTTAATTTACTTAATCACATAATTTAGATATAACATTGTAAGATTATCATTGTGTAAATACAATAAATAGAATTGTAATATTGAAATGATTTTCTAGTTAAAATGAATTAAAAGAAGAGTCGATACCAATAGAACCACCTACTTTGTTTCTTCCTTTGGTCGTGTCAAATTCTATAACTTTGTTTAGTGGCCATAAACAATTGTTTGTATTAGTCTATTTCCGTCTTAGAAACGAGACTTGGGATGGGAATTAGGACTACCAATAGGGGTTTAGTGACCTAACCAGGCTGAGAGGACGTTGGGACCCATTAAAAAGTCGGTACGAATCCGAGAGGAATATACCGCTACAAGGCTTAGACAATCGTAGTAATTCTAATGTTCGTATCAATAAAGCTTTTAAATCATTTGACATGAATTTCTCTTTCTCTATATCAATTTGATTAGATAGTTTATTTTACTGTTTTAGATAGTTTATTTTATCGTTTTAGTTAGTTTATTTTACCGTCATTTTGTTACCGTCCTTAGATAGTTTACTTTATTGTCATTTGCTAGTGTATTAGTTTAGTTAGATAGCTTTTCAATATTGTCATTTTAATTATCGTTCTTAGTTAGATTTAATTATCGTTACCTTTCTTTCCGTCAATTAGATTAGATTTATTTTTATTGCAATTCCATACTCGTCATTTAAATATCGTCATTACATACTTGTCATTTTATTTCATGCTAGTAGTTTAGACAATCACCCCAAATGAATCGAACTTAAATGAAAATCACCCCATAGCAATTCATAGTTAACACGTACTCCCTGAGGATCGATCCCTACTTCCCTAATTACATTCCTTATGTTGTTAGCCTAAGTGTGGGTAATTATTTTTGTATCGGGACTGCGACAAACCCGGTCAAATTTTGGCGCCGTTGCCGGGGAGCACGGTTTTGTTTATCTATGTATTGCTGATTTTTGTTTAAAATTCTACCATTTTTAGGTGCAACCGTACCTTAAAATCATCACTAACTTTCCTTTTTGTGTTTTTCTTGTAGGTTGACAAAAATGGTGCGGACAAAAGAAGATCCTAAGTTCCGAGTTTTTGAACTTGCCAATGGGCTCCTAAGGGTCCATATCACTCTAATTGCTCTCATAGAAGGAAACCAATTTAGTGGTGAGCCGAATGAAAACCCAGCACACCATATCCAAACCTTTTGTGAGTTGTGTCAAACTTTTATGAGGGAGGGGATCACCCAAAACCAAATTAAAGAAACTCTCTTTCCTTTATCACTAAAGAGAGAAGCTAAATGGTGGTTCACCCGTCGTTTAAAGGATGCCACAAAACCAATGGAGTGGGAAGAGATCGTAATAGCTTTCCATCGTAGGTTTAAAACTCAATCCACCATGTCAAACCTATCAAGTAATTCACAAAGAGAAAGTGGGGAAGGTTCCCAAAGTAATGGGGGAGAGCGAAAGAAAAGCCGAGTGGAAACCTCAAGTGATGTTGACACTACCATTTCCTTAGCCTGTCCCGTTCCATCAAATGAAACCACCCCAAAAAGTACTTTATATCGTCCGAAAGTTTTTAACCCATTTACCTCACCAACAACCCCTTGTGAACTTTGTGGAGGAATAGGGCATGTACCTCAAAGATGTGGGAATAAACTCACACCATTAAACCCCTTTCACCCACAATTTCGCCAAACTCAACCTACTAATACACCTCATACTATTCCATACTCATCCTTTCAAAATGATCAAACAATAGCAAAAGTAGACTCCAAGTTGAGGGAAGTGATCCAAGCACAACATAACATGTACTCATACTTCTTTTCTACAATTTGCTCAATCAAATCAACCATTTTGTCTCTCCAAAAGAGAGTAGAAGAGTTGACCCCGTCGAGTTCTACCCAAACCACCCAAGAGAGTGAAGAACCGTTGATAGTCACAATCGACAAGATTGGTGACAAACCTTTTGATAACCCTTTTGGGAAGGGTGAGAGTTCAACCGAGGACCACTTTTGAAATGGATGGATCACGTGCCACTTTCGATAGAAAGGGGAACGTGGTGAGTGTAGGAGATGGTGACCTCGAAGCCTTCAAAGCTTCGGAAGTCTATTTGGATGAGATTGCCATGGATGTTGGCAAGTGTAAATGAAAAAAAAATTCAAGGCGGAAATCAAGCTGCAAAAGGGCTCACATCCCTTCACAAGGCTTAAGGAGGGATAGAAATTCAAAGTCTAGCATGACTTAAAAATGCGCTTGTCGGGAGGCAACCCGTCTTTCTCTTTTCTTTCTTTTTATGCATTCTTTATTCCACTAAATAGACAATGTTGATAATTTTGTTTTAGACCATTTGGACATTTTTTGGACTTTTGAAGTTGTAATAGTTAGGAAACAATTTTCGTTTTACTTGTTATTTTCATCTTTAGAAATGCATGCTTAGTCAATAGTTTTTCGTACTTAGAACTGGAAGACCTGTTGAGATGAAAAGGAGCTACCCTTGGCCCATGTTGCCAAGTCCATTAAGGTTAGTAAGTATGTTCAAGGCCATAGCCAAAAGGGAAGAGCAAGTACCAAAGAAAAAAGAAATAGAATCCGGACCAGCAGACTTCTTCGATCGGATTGATGTATACCCGATCGGGTAAGTTATCTGATTCGAGTTTTGTTCTATTTTCTTCTATAAAACCAATTTGCTTACCTTTGCTTGCTGCCATATTCCCGTGTTCTTCAACTTCAAGCTCAAAATCTCTCAAAAAACCTTCATTTCTTAGTATTTTCTTGCAAAATTTGTCACAATAGTTCATCCAAGGCAACACCTCAGCATTATCAAGTAAGTTAATTCTACTTTAGTTACTTCAATCTCTCTATTTTTCAGAAATCCAACATGAACAAACCCTAACCCAAATTTGGGGGTTATTGATTTTACTTGAAAAACTTATTTAAATTGGATTTCTAATGCTTCTTACATGATATAGAGTGAATGTTAGTGATTAATTTGTTAGCTTACTATGATTTGAATGCTCATATGCCAATTAGGATACTCATATCTACTTTATGCTAAACACTCATGCTTAATGGTAGTATAATGCTTGAATTCATGCTTAAGAATTTGAATTATGCTCTTATTATGTTAATTTAGCATTAGTACCTTTGAGTAGTGCCCAAAGCTCAAGATTCAAGTGTAATATTGCTCAAATTCTTAGTGAAACATTGTTATGCTTAATAACATCAATTTGTGCTCAAAAGTAGCATAATAATGTTTCACTTATGTTGTTATGCTTGAATTTGTGCTTGAAAGTCTAGTATTATAACACTTATGCTATCAATTTGTGTTTATAATGAAGTGTTCTAATACTAGTTTCTCTTAGCAAATGGCACCTACAATAAGGAGATCAAAGAGAGCTAGAACCTCCAACCAAGGACAAAGTAGTAGGGCCCATGAAGAAGACATAGAAATGTTAGAAGCCGATGATCAACCCGGGAGTCAAGAAGGACAAGGTGCTATGCATGATCCCGACTTTCCGGATGTAGAGTTTAGTTCAAACAAGCAATGGCAAAAATGGTGTATTATTAAAAGCAAAGGTATGAGAGCTACCAAATTCCTTGATGTTTCTTCTTTAAGACACATGAAGCTTTATGAGCATGTCAAGGTGTTATTTAGGGGTCTAGGAATGAATGCTAGTATGAACTTTAGTTATAAGACCTACCCCCAATTGACCCTTAAATTCTTGAGCTCATTTAAGTTGCAAAGATCTAGGAATAGAAACTCTATGCCTCAAGTCCGGTTCCGATTGTTTAACGATGACTATAGTATGGACTTAGGGACCTTTGCCAGCCAATTCGGTCTCACCTTTGAGGATACTGTTACCTCACCTCCCGAAGGCTTTGATATTAGCCAGGTTTGGAGCGCAATTTCTACTTACCCTGTCTCTCATTGGGACCATGTCCCACACCAACACATCCAACATCCCGCCATTAGAATCTGGCAAAGATTCATGGGATGGACCTTCTTGGGCCGTTTTAAGCCTCATTTGGTGAGACAGGTAGAGTTAGATATTTTAGGAGGGTTTTTGAATGTAGATGGTGATGAACCGTGGTTGATTAGCATTCCTTATTATTTTCCTGTTCAGTTTACTAAAGCTACTAATCTTAATAACACTAGCATTATTGTTTATGGAGGTCTTATCACTCACCTTGCTATGCGCGTTTGTGGTTTTAACCAAGCCACCACTGACCTCCAGGCATTGACTACACCTCCCACCGAGATGGGAAATGGGTTGGATTATGATTAGTTTGTTCAGCTTAATTGGTTTCGTGTCTCTCACCCCCATATGATTTGGAGGATAGCTGGCCGTGATTCGGTCAAGTTGACCGCTGAGATAAACCAAATTCCAATACTTAGGCAGCGTCCTCAACTTCAGGAGGGTGAGGCTATCTTACCCCGTCCCACTTATTTTCTACCTGTGGGGGATATTACCCCCAATGATCCCCCTGTCCAGATTAGATCCCACCGCCCTGAGGTAGGATCATCCTCTCAGTCGACTCATGCTACGGGCGACGTGACTGCCATGTTTGAAACCTTGACCTTGTCCATTAATAGAATCTAGTCCGACCAGCAGCTTGCTTTGCACCCCATTTATGATCACTTTGCTAGGCAAGGTGTGATTAGACCTGAGGGCCCACACCCGTCTTTCTATACTTGGCCCGAAGGGGGGTATGGTACTAATTATGATGCAGGTGTGCAGCAGACCGGACCTGATTACTGTGGTACTGACTATGGCATTGAGAGCTTTGGAGGGTATAGAGGTGATTTTAGTGATGACCAAGTAGATGAGTACCAGTCCTTAGGAGCCAGCAACCCAACCACGATCATTGCTTCTAGTAGTAGTGATCGGTTGTGTCGCGGTCCCGATACAAAAATAATTACCCACAGTTAGTGGAGTGTAAACTACTAAGGTTTACAAGTTTTTATGGATGCTAGACTAGGTTCACTTAAACTGAAAACAACTAAAGTAGAAATGGAGGCTGTTTTAGAGAGGTTGGTTTATATTGATTAAAGTTCAAGGGATATGACTTAGAGAAACTCCCCTACAACAATACACAAGAGAAGGGACTCAAAAACTAGTTTTGAGACAGGTTTAAAGTGTTACAGCCAAGCACAAACACCCTAGACTAGACTCAAACAGCAAGCAAGTTAACCACAGCAAGGCACAGATATAACTTGACTCACAAGACAAGACATTGATCAAACACCTTGAAGATGTATCAGGCTTGGTTCAAACTACAGCTCTTAACACAAGTTTGATAGATTTGAGGGATTTCTCAAAGTTAATTCATTCATAAAGTCTAACTGAAACAAACATACAAAGACCTCCTTATATAGGGAGGCTGATATCTTGTGAGCCATTGGATGTACAGATCATCCAAGGGCCAACTTAGGGTTCAAACTACTACTACTGACACTAATTAAGAGCCTCACAATAGGACGAGCTCAACAACTATAAAGTACAGACACAAGACAC
Source organism: Heliosperma pusillum (assembly GCA_022085475.1). Lineage (NCBI taxonomy): Eukaryota > Viridiplantae > Streptophyta > Magnoliopsida > Caryophyllales > Caryophyllaceae > Heliosperma > Heliosperma pusillum. Next base: position 12,086 of record JAIUZE010004884.1, read on the forward strand.
AAAAACAGACTGAACAAAAAGCAAATAAAGCAGTTTTGGAGTTTTCCTGAAATGGAAATCTGTTGTTCTTGTTGTCTTGCTACTTTGCCTGGATGTTTTGCTCCTCCTTGGGACTCTCTACTCTTATTAGGACTTAGATAAAACCTGCCTTGGACGAGGACAAGTTGACTTAAACAAAAGGAAGCCACAATCTGACCTTGTACCTTCTCTGCCTTAATGTTCACTGGACTCTAGCTTGGGGTGTCTGTTTCATGAGTTTTTGCTAGACTTCAAAAGGGGTTGTCCTGGACAAACTTGTAGTTTAGTGGGTTGGCTTGATGGTAGGCCATGGTGGGGGTGGTTGGGATGCCCTGGTGTACCTCCTAGGTGCAGGGTTTGTTGATTGGTCTGCCTGGTCCTGAATGGCTTTGTTTCTGTCTTGTGTGGGTAATGTGGGTTGTGTTGGGGCTTGGCATGGGTTGCTGAGCCCTGGACTGTCTTCCTCACTGGTGTGGCTTGGCCTGGCTTGATCTTGGCTTGTCATAGCTTGTTGTTTGGACCTTGTAACTCGAGCTTCCATCTGAGGGGTCCTTGGGGTCAGGCATTTCTTGTTTGTGGCTTGATCATCAAGGCCCCTTGGGTGAGCTCCTGCTGCAGCCTCCCCAGGTTGAAAAGGGCTTGACCTCAAGCCTGTGTCTTCCTCTCCCTCAGAGTCTTCATAGAAGGGACTAAGATCTCCAACATTGAATGTCCCATGGACTGCATACTCTCCTGGTAGATCAATTCTGTAGGCATTAGGACCTATCTTCTCTATGACTTGAAAAGGACCATCTGCTCTTGGCTCTAGCTTATTCTTTCTCTTGGAAGGGAACCTTTCTTTCCTTAGGTTGATCCATACTAAATCTCCTGGTGCAAAGTCTTTCTTGGCCTTAGGAACCTTGGCATTTTTCTTGTATAGATCATTAGTTTTCTCAATTTGTTTTCTGACTGACTCATGGAGTTTTAGCATTTGTTCTACCCTCTTCTTGGCATCATAGTGGATCTCTGACCTGCACACATTAGACAAATTCAAAGGCATTAAGGGGTTAGTACCATAGACCACTTCAAAGGGGGAGTGGCCTGTGGCTGCTGATGGAGCTCTATTGAAAGAGAACTCTGCTTGAGCCAACTTCAAGTCCCAATCCTTGAGAGATTTGCTGACTATACACCTCAAGATCCTTCCCAAGGTCTTGTTGGTCACCTCAGTTTGGCCATCTGTTTGAGGATGATGGGAGGTACTAAACAACAACCTAGTGTTAAGCAGCTTCCACAATGTTCTCCAGAAATGGCTCATAAACTTTGTGTCTCTGTCAGATACAATAGTCCTTGGGACCCCATGTAACCTCACCACCTCATCAAGGTATAACTCTGCCACACTCACAGCATCTTCAGTCTTTTTGCAGGCAATGAAATGTGCCATCTTGCTGAACCTATCCACAACCACCATAATAGAGTCTTTCCCTCTTGCTGTCCTAGGTAATGCTACTATGAAATCCATACTTACATCTTCCCAAGGCCTACATGGGACTGGTAGGGGAGTGTAAGGTCCTGCTTGAAAAGAACTCTTGGCCTTTTGACAAACTCCACACCTTCTGAGTACTATTTGGACTTCTCCCATCATCTTAGGCCAGTAGAACTGATCCTGCAGTATGTCCACAGTCTTCTGAACCCCAAAGTGTCCTCCAAGGCCACTTCCATGCACCTCCTTGATCAATAGACTCCTATAAGATCCTCTGGGAACACACAGCTTGTTTCCCTTGAACAAGAATCCATTTTGCAGAGTGTAGGGTGAATCAATGGTCCTTGTTCCCTCTTTCTGTGCTAACCAATCTTCTGCAAAGTCTGGATCTTCCTGATACATATCCTTCATGAACTCAAAGCCAAGAACCCTTTGCTCCATAGTTGATAGCAGAGTGTACCTCCAAGATAATGCATCAGCCACCACATTCTGTTTGCCCTCTTTGTATTTGCTAGAAAAGGTGAATGACTGGAGGAACTCCACCCACTTAGCATGCCTGTGACTGAGCTTATGTTGACCTCCTATGTATTTCAATGCCTCATGATCAGAGTGTAGGACAAAAGGCTTGGGCTTCAGGTAATGACTCCAATGTCTTAGAGCTCTGACAAGAGCATAGAACTCTTTATCATATGTAGAATAGTTCAGCTTGGCACCACTTAGCTTTTCACTAAAGTAGGCTACATGTTTCTTCTCTTGGATGAGGACAGCTCCAATTCCCACTCCACTTGCATCACATTCAACCTCAAATAGGCAATCAAAGTTTGGCAACCTGAGGATAGGTGCACTGCACAAGAGCTTCTTCATGTGTTTGAAAGCCTGCAAGGCATTCTCAGTCCAAGTGAACTCTCCTCTCTTCATACATTCAGTGAGGGGTGCTGCAATAGTGCTAAAGTTTTTAATGAACCTCCTATAGAAAGAGGCTAGGCCATGAAACCCTCTCACTTCTGTAATGTTCTTAGGGATAGGCCAAGACTGCACTGCAATGATCTTGTCTTGATCAACTGAAATGCCTCTACCAGACACCACATATCCTAGAAACTTGACTTCCTCAGTCATGAAGGTGCATTTCTCAAGCTTCCCAAAGAGCTTACTCTCCTTAAGTATTTCAAACACAGCCTCAAGATGCCTCAAATGATCATCCTTGCTCTTGCTGTAGATGAGGATATCATCAAAGTATACCACCACAAATCTCCCTAGGCAAGGCCTAAGCACTTCTGTCATTAATCTCATGAAGGTACTTGGGGCATTTGACAGGCCAAAGGGCATGACAAGCCACTCATAAAGGCCATGCTTTGTTTTGAAGGCTGTCTTCCACTCATCTCCTTCCCTGATCCTCAATTGATGGTAACCTTGCCTCAAATCAATCTTAGAAAAGATCCTTGAACCACTCAGCTCATCCAACATGTCATCAAGTCTAGGTATAGGGAACCTGTACTTGAGTGTGATGTTGTTGATAGCCCTGCTATCTATGAACATCCTCCAAGTCCCATCCTTCTTAGGAACCAGTAATGCAGGCACAACACATGGACTTAAGGATTCTCTTACAAAACCTTTGCTCAGCAATTCTCCAACCTGTTTCTGCAGCTCTTGTGTAGCCTTGGGATCACTCTTATATGCTGGTCTATTAGGTAGTACAGACCCTGGCCCAAGGTCTATCTGGTGTTCAATTCCTCTCAAAGGGGGTAAGCCATCAGGAAGTTCCTCTGGGAACACTTCTTTGAACTGATCAATGAGGGGCTTAACTTCTGCAGGGATTACCTTAGACTTCTCTATCTGAACTTCTTTTGATAGCAGCATTAATATGGGTTGCTCTTCACTACACTCTTTGACCATTGCTGACTCAGACAGAAACAAGACACCACTAAAATCTTCAGCCATGCTTGGACTCCCATAGCTCTTCTGATGTGGTGGCAAGGGGGCTAGTGTCACCTTCCTGCTCCCATGCTTGAAGGAATAGGTGTTGCTTCTTCCTTGGTGTATGGAGCTTTTATCAAACTCCCGTGGCCTTCCTAATAACAAGTGACAGGCATCCATTGGAACCACATCACACAATAATTCATCCTTGTACACACTTCCAATGGAGAAAGGGACCATACATTACTTATCCACCTTAACCTCTGCTCCCTTACTCAGCCATCTCAACTTATAGGGGTGAGGGTGATCTTGAGTGCTCAACTTCAGCTTATCAACCATAGTAAAAGAGGCCACATTGGTACAACTACCTCCATCTATAATAAGGTTACAAACCCTCCCTTGTATGGTACATCTGCTCCTGAAAATGAGGGACCTTTGATCCTCCTCCAAAGGTATCTGTTGTGAATGCATTACTCTCCATAGGACCAAGCTGTGGCCTGTGTCAGGGAGTGCCACTATTGCCTCCTGACTAGACTCTTCTTCCTCACTCACCACTTCTTCAACCTCAGGTTCATCCCTCTCATACTCAACTAGACCTTCCTTTTCCCAAGTCTCAACCTCCATTATAGTTAAGGTCTTCTTAGAAGGGCAATCCTTCCTGAAATGTCCATAGCCTTGACATTGGAAGCACCTAATTCTGTTCTCAGTCAATGAAGTGCTTGGCTTTTGACCCATGATGCCCTTTCCCTTGTCTAAGGTAGGTGGGGGTGCTGTCCTGGGGGTATCCATGGTTCTCAACCCACTATAAGGTCTGGTTTGAAAAGGCCTAACAGGTTTTGGTGTAACAGGCTTAGTCTTCCCTATCTTTTCAATTCTCAGAGATAAGTTGACAACATCATCAAATGACCACAGAGGTTGCATCCTAACCTTGTTAGCAATGTTCTTATCTAGACCCTCTAAGTACCTAGCAATCCTTTGCTCAGGTTTCTCATTTATATCACACTGCAAGGTGAGTTGTTCAAACTCTCTCAGATAAGATTCAACAGGTTTGTCTCCTTGTTTCAACTTAGACAATTTGATAAACAGATCCTGGGTGTAATCCTTAGCAACAAACTTGTCTAGCAGTTTCTTTTTCAGTTTAGTCCAAGACTTGATGGGTTCTTTCCCTTCCCTAGCCCTTAACCCTTTCATGGTTTCATACCAAAGGGAAGCATACCCTTTCAGTTTAAGGATGGCTACTTTAAAAGACTTAGAATCATTATATCCTTTGTACTCAAAGATCCTTTCTACTTCTCTTAACCATTCTAAAAAATCATCAGGATTAAGACTACCAGAAAACTCAGGGATATCTACCTTAAGATGCTTGTCTATGTGCCTGTGGATGGAAGCTCTGCTCCTTGTTGAGTCATCTGAGTCTGGATACTCTTCATCATCAGGTGGCCTTCCTCTGCCTCCTCCTTGGCCTCTTCCACGTCCTCTGCCTCTTCCTCCAGCAAACAACTGGTTGCCTATTACCTGATCCAAGGCTCTGGTTAGGGTGGTTACAATCCCAGCCAGGTCCTCCATCTTTGCTTCTACTCCTGCCAGTCTCTCTTCACTCATTGGGCTATTTTTGTGTTTTTAAATGTAGTTAGGGAAAAATGAACTCACTAAGACTCTCAACCAAAGCTCTGATAACCAATTTGGAGTGTAAACTACTAAGGTTTACAAGTTTTGATGGATGCTAGACTAGGTTCACTTAAACTGAAAACAACTCAAGTAGAAATGGAGGCTGTTTTAGAGAGATTGGTTTATATTAACTAAAGTTCAAGGGATATGACTTAGAGAAACTCCCCTACAGCAATGCACAAGAGAAGGGACTCAAAGACTAGTTTTGAGACAGGTTTAAAGTGTTACAGCAAAGCACAAACACCCTAGACTAGACTCAAACAGCAAGCAAGTTAACCACAGCAAGGCACAGATATAACTTGACTCACAAGACAAGACACTGATCAAACACCTTGAAGATGTATCAGGCTTGGTTCAAACTACAGCTCTTAGCACAAGTTTGATAGATTTGAGGGATTTCTCAAAGTTAATTCATTCATAAAGTCTAACTGAAACAAACATACAAAGACCTCCTTATATAGGGAGGCTGATATCTTGTGAGCCATTGGATGTACAGATCATCCAAGGGCCAACTTAGGGTTCAAACTACTACTACTGACACTAATTAAGAGCCTCACAATAGGACGAGCTCAACAACTATAAAGTACAGACACAAGACACAAAAACAGACTGAACAAAAAGCAAATAAAGCAGTTTTGGAGTTTTCCTGAAATGGAAATCTGTTGTTCTTGTTGTCTTGCTACTTTGCCTGGATGTTTTGCTCCTCCTTGGGACTCTCTACTCTTATTAGGACTTAGATAAAACCTGCCTTGGGCGAGGACAAGTTGACTTAAACAAAAGGAAGCCACAATATGACCTTGTACCTTCTCTGCCTTAATGTTCACTGGACTCTAGCTTGGGGTGTCTGTTTCATGAGTTTTTGCTAGACTTCAAAAGGGGTTGTCCTGGACAAACTTGTAGTTTAGTGGGTTGGCTTGATGGTAGGCCATGGTGGGGGTGGTTGGGATGCCCTGGTGTACCTCCTAGGTGCAGGGTTTGTTGATTGGTCTGCCTGGTCCTAAATGGCTTTGTTTCTGTCTTGTGTGGGTAATGTGGGTTGTGTTGGGGCTTGGCATGGGAAGTAGGGATCGATCCTCAGGGAGTACGTGTTAACTATGAATTGCTATGGGGTGATTTTCATTTAAGTTCGATTCATTTGGGGTGATTGTCTAAACTACTAGCATGAAATGAAATGACAAGTATGTAATGACGATATTTAAATGACAAGTATGGAATTGCAATAAAAATAAATCTAATCTAATTGATGGAACGAAAGGTAACGATAATTAAATCTAACTAAGAACGATAATTAAAATGACAATATTGAAAAGCTATCTAACTAAACTAATACACTAGCAAATGACAATAAAGTAAACTATCTAAGGATGGTAACAAATGACGGTAAAATAAACTTAACTAAAACGATAAATTAAACTATCTAAAACAGTAAAATAAACTATCTAATCAAATTGATATAGAGAAAGAGAAATTCATGTCAAATTATTTAAAAGCTTTATTGATACCAACATTAGAATTACTACGATTGTCTAAGCCTTGTAGGGGTATATTCCTCTCGGATTCGTACCGAGTTTTTAATGGGTCCTAACGTCCTCTCAGCCTGGTTAGGTCACTAAACCCCTATTGGTAGTCCTAATTTCCATCCCAACTCTCGTTTCTAAGACGGAAATTGACTAATACAAACAATTGTTTATGGCCACTAAACAAAGTTATAGAATTTGACACGACCAAAGGAAGAAACAAACTAGGTGGTTCTATTGGTATCGACTCTTCTTTTAATTCATTTTAACTAGCGAATCATTTCAATATTACAATTCTATTTATTGTATTTACACAATGATAATCTTACAATATTATATCTAATTTATGTGATTAAGTAAATTAAGAGGAAAAAGATGTAGGAAATTAAACTATGAAATAAAAGTGCTAAAATGATTAAGGTGATTATATTAGTAATGATTCTAATGATGAATTTTATGATTATATGATTAGGCAAAATGAAAGATGACATACTAAACGATAATTTGGTTTTAACTAGATTACTTTTACATGGATTTCCTACCAACAACAATATAAAAACAAGACTAATGAGATTATAGTTCATGATGTCGGAAATTGCATAAGTAAATCAAGGATAGAAAATTACCGAGTTTGGAATGCAAATTATGTAAGAAAGAAAATAAAGAACAAATATCCAACCCAATGTAATGACAAATGCTTATAGGAACACTAGAAAAGTACTTGGCTTTTACTATAAAAACAGTCTAAGATTGCATAAACTAGAAACTATGAACTAAAACTTGTATGAAAGAAATATATAATGTGTATGCTAATTGTGCTGTGTTTTTATTCATGTTTATTTGTGTGTTAATCCTTGGATTTTATAGGGCTGCATAGCTGCACATCCGCGTCCAAATTCATACCCTAGACAAAGCCATAAAGCACTTCATTAAAGCTTGGTAGAAGAAGAGCCAAGAGACGCTCATCAGCAAACATACCCGATCGGGTATGTGGTAATCCGATCGGGTATGTAACCCTGATGGATTTTTCCGTCTCTTCCAATTTCGTCTTTGGGCACGGAATCCTATGCCTTGATCTTAGTCAATGTAACACGTAATTGGGCTTGGTCTAGTCCTCCTTTGACTTGGGTTGATGTTTTCCTTTGAGAAACAAAGTCAAAGTCCAAGATGAGTCCACTCGAGGAAGGATGTAGAGGAATCGTAGTCAAATTGTGAAATTGCTATCATCGGTTCCTTGAAAACTCGTATTCTAGTGCCTTTGCTCCAAATAGTATGAAAATATAGCAAAACCGCTTCATTTCCTATAAAACGAGTCAAAGCACGCAAAATAACTAGAATAGCAATATTAGCTCGTTAATCACTTAATAAAGTGCATAAATCATATAGAAATCGAGCTAAAACGGGGGATAAATTAGTACAAAATATCACTTATCAAACTCCCCCAAGCTAAACCCTTGCTTGTCCTCAAGCAAACATAAGAATCATAACCAGGACAAGGGTAGCAAACAGTGATCAATCTATCATACAAATCCCAAAAATAAGCTCTTAACAAGTAGATGTATCATAAACCCGAAACTGTTGGAGCAAGTGTCCTCCACAATAGTGCATTTATATTATAAATCTCATTTTGGAATATTAGTGGGATGACTAGTATTTTGATACTCCACGTCAGTTGATTAACGTAAATCGATAACGGTCAGCTGACTAGAGTTAGACGTTATTGTCGTATGACGGCGGTAATCAACTGACCCCTTTCGGTCACACCTATAGGATGAGACCCAAACAGAAATCTAATTATTTGTATACGATACATATTAATTAGTACTTTATATATATATTTGATATATGTTTAGTTACGAGAGTTATTATTGGAAATTGAGTTACGAACTCATTCCGGATAAGTTTATTAGTCAATTATACGATAATTGACTGAATAAATTTTACGTCTTATTTTAATACGATTAAATAAGATTTAATTTAATGATTAATAGTTAATTCATTAAATTAGTTGAGGTTATGCATATACTTTGAGGTAGAGGTGATTAGTTAATTATATTTACAAGGAGTTGTAAAATAAACTAACTAGGCATTGTGGGACCCATTATATATTGATATAATGATAAAATATCACTTAAAAGTTAAGTGTATATTATTTATTAATTTGAGTCATATAATTGTTATATGATCAAATTAACTCTTAATTATACAAGATAATTAAACATATGATTATAAGTATTTGTGGGACAAATATCAAAAATCAAAATGGACCACATGACACTAGTGGGTGCCGAAAATTGGTAGTGTACAACATGATGATTGTTGTTTCTTGTATTACACTACATCTTGTTATCATGTCATGTTTATGACACATGATCATAACCTTATTCACTACTACACTCAACATTTTTGCATGGGATTATTTTAAGCAAAATAAGGGCCACTTAGGCTTGATTTGGCCGGACCCCAAGTGTCCTTAAATGGACAATCTTGTTGTTCATTTTCACTTCACTTGTTCATTCTTATTTTGTTGCTTATCTCACTAAAATCCTCATCTCTCTAAAACCTCTCTAATACTAATATTTCCTATTACTAGAGTAGTAATAATATCCAATATTAGTTCATCTTATCACTTGTGTTTTCTAGTCAAAAACTAAGTGATTAGTTTGGGTTCTCTCTTGGGTGCATCTCAAAGGAGGTCTTCTAATTTGAAGATTACAAGGAGGATCATCTTTTTCTTTCTAGCACAAGAACAACAAGAAAGGTGTTTCTTGTTGTGCCCATATAACCGAAATTTCCCAATGTAAGGAAATTTCTTCTTACTTTTTATTATGCATTTTAATTTGCATGCATGTTACATAGATCTTTATTAAACACTAAATTAACAAGTAATTTAGTAACTAATTAGAGGAGTCTAATTAGGGTCTATGAACTTTCATGTGGTATCAGAGCTAGCTTGTAGCATGCATGTTGATTTTAAGCATTAAAATCGGGTTATACGATAACTTGAGTAAAAATCGAAAATTTATGTTAAAAATGGTTTTCACGAAATTTTCTCATTTATATGCATACCTACTGACCTCAAAATGTTTGTGGTCAAATTTGGTGAATTTACGAATTAATTTGCTATTTATTATGATTTATGGCCTTTATAACCGAGTTAGCATGCGGTTTTATGTTAAAAGTTAACTAAAAAATATAGTTTCATGTTGAATCTGGCCTCAAATTTTTAATATGTTCTCACATGCATGGTGTACATATTGTATGTAAATTTTCGTGACATTTAGTCATGTATTGCATGGTTATTGATTTTTATTGGATAAAAATCGAATTTAAAGGAGTTATTTTGTTCTTAAAATTGAAACGAGACTTTCTGGAGTTGAAAATTTTTGTACATTTTAAAATATTTTTTATATCATTCTGGTAAAATTTGAAAATTTGTTTCATCATTTTACTATTTTAGTTGGTTTTTATTTGATAAAAACCGATTCTTATAAAGCTATTTGTTCATAAAATCATTTCAAATTTTTTGGGCAAATTTTTTTTGTTCTTGAGGTTCCTGGAAGTGTTCCAGTATGTAAAAATATTTTTGTTTCAATTTTAATGATTTTTCATTTTATTTTGGGTTTAATTCATAAAAGTTATGATTAAACCTCTTTAAATAGCAAATGCGATCAATTCAAACTAATTAAATACAAATGAAATTAGTGGGGACTAATTTTGAGTTCTAAATCAGTTTAGATAATTAGTTTGAACTTAAATACGATTTAAGTGTTGATTATTGATTTTTAGTAGATAAAATCGATAAAATTCGTAAAAACCGAGCTAGAATGAACATGACAAGTGTTGAGGGTGATTTTGGCATGCTTTTACAGCATTTTTATTTATGTTGTTGAATGAATGAATGTCATTTATTTATTTTATTGCAAGTTGTACCTAGTATGGCCTAGATTAGTTTAATCGGTATTACCCGTAATGTAAGGGAATACCGATTTGGTTGTAATTTATTGCGATTTCGTATCGCCGTTTTGTAATAATTAATAATTTAATTTTATAGATCAAATGTATAATAGGAATTTGCTATGTATTCATTTGTATTTTTTGTAATTATTTATTGTGAAGACGGTGATTCCCAAAGTCGGTGTTCCAAAAGACGGTGCCATATTGGAAGGCGTTCCAAGAAGAGGCAAGGGACCAAGGAGTTGGTTTCCGATTTGTAATCATCTAGTTAATTAGATTAGCTAGGTGGCCATACTAGGATTTAATTTGATTGCTTGCTTTATTTTTTCCGCACATGCCAAAATCACCAACATGCGTTTTATTTATCGATTGTCAATTCAACGTTATTCAAAATTCACCGACTTAGTTCACTTATAGGGAATTAATAACTAAACTTGGCAAGACCTCTCACATAACTTAAAAAGAAATTGAGATTTAGCCTTACCAATTGAAGCACCTATGAATCCCGTGTTCATTAGGACAACCACAACGTGGACCTTTTTACCTCGGGTAAGTAGGGTGATACGATCACACGCCTAAATTGGGTTGGACTCAACAAGAGAAGCGTTATCTTGGGACTAGGAGATGGGTTTAGTTGAAATCCGTCAACCGAGAGTTCTAAGAGTAGAATTAGTCAAAAGTTGACTTACCGTCTTTTACATAAAAGTTGCATAACATGTTCTTTTGTCTAAAATGCGGGTCTCGGAATCGCTTATATAATTTCGTGAGGGGTCATTATATGAGTGACTTGTTTAAATTGGTTATACAAGTAAAATTGATTAAAACAATGACTGTTAATATTTCCTAATTTTGTTGTAGTTATTCATAATTCGCAATGGCAAACAATAACAACACCGTTCAACTAGGAAAAGACTCATGGCTAAGGTCCGTTATGGACAAATGCATCTTAAAAGACTATGGAACTAATTTCGTCGAGTGGGAGCAAACGATCAAGAGTGCGGCGTTATCGGATAACGTTTTGCGCTACTTGACCGAGGCACCTCCCAATGAACCCGGCCCAAGAGCCACTAATGCGGCCAAAGCCGCCTATGAGGAATACCTTAAGGTAGCAACCGACGTCAAGATGGTCTTGATTTGGTCGATGT